>CM052195.1:9026605-9058766 GCA_028455805.1 Lasioglossum figueresi | reverse complement strand
TAACGTATAACGTATAACGTATAACGTATAACGTATAACGTATAACGTATAACGTATAATGATGCGTTCAATTCCTCTGTTTGTTCGTGACTTCTGAGCTTAACTCTGCACGATGTTTGAAAGGTTTAATTGAATCGTGGTCGAGGGTGGAAATCTAGACTGTCCGAGGTTGCCACTATCTTCGCCGGACTGTCTCATCGCGAGATACATCGTTTAACCTTCAACGATCAATATTTCCTGTTCACCACTGTATCAATTCGTCTTCGACGAAGCTACTTTGAACGCCAGCTGAGCGATTCGATTCTCTAAAGATCATACCGCACGCCCGCGAGCCTCTAACAGCCATACACGCGAATGACCGCGATGTTTCTGTGCATATCAAGATATCCTTACAAGTTAGCCTCTTCTTTTCTTCTCGTCGCCGATATTTATGTACAAACGAATGAGAATAGCGAAATCAAACAGAGAACAAGCGCCACCACCAAAAATGAATTATTTGTCTGTGCCGTTTGTGTATGTACAACAAGACTGAATCGAAATAATACGAGAAAATGGAAAACAGGCTGAAACGAATACGCAGAAAAGAAAAACCGTAAATGATATCGCGATAGAGCGAAAGAAAAGAAGATTTGAAAAACGAAAGAAAAAGTACAGCGAGTTAATGTATTGCACACTAAATACGATCGTGGATGGTCGTCGTCTGTACAGTTTGAAACGTTGTGAACGGGATCAAAATGTATACAGGTGACTAAGTAAGATACGAATATAAAATCATATGTGTGTAGCTTACCAAAACACGTTAGACCGTCACCTCTGGTAGCCGAAAAGCCGGGAGTAGCGAGTACTGTCGTTTGTTCATAGCAGGAGCGTTTTGTTAATCAATTTCGCAGGTTGTTAACGTGCCAATCGACGTTGCGAGGAAGCTCCATGCAAACGCGCGGTACCGTGTATGCAAGTACGTCGGTACAACGTTGTTAAGTATCGATTGTTAAAGAAAGATGGAAGCGTGAATCGCTTTGGTAGGTCGTTTTGTTAGTCTCCGCGTTGAATACGCAAGCGTGTGCTCGCCGTCTCGCGTTATTGTCGAGAACTTATCCGAAACGATCGTGCGACGATTTTCTGGCTTATTGATTCACAATGGCTCCCGTCTACGTCTCTGTGCATGCATGTGTGCACCCAACTCGAGTTAGAACGAGTACTATACAAACCAGTGATATGTAATCCGAGTTCTGCAACTTCGAGACCCACCCCCACTACCAAATGATTTGTATGCCACGGGATACGTCATTCCGCATAAAGCAACAAGTATGATTCTGCGAAGACTGAGCCTGCGCTTTAAAATTTTTCAAGTTAAAACGTTCAGGGGGTTGGCTATCTATTGCGTGTAGTGGGCACCCTGCTCGGAACTAGAAATGCATCTAGAATGCGTCAACGGATTGCTGAATTATCGCACTCCCTACCCCGTAATCAAGAAGAAAGACGTCTGCTCTCGGCAATCGTAACAGTATAATAGGACCGGCGCTTGCAATTACGTGGAATTCAACATAACGCAATTATAACATGTAAATCCAATAGTTCCAACGTAATGGATGCATTCTCGCTCGCTTAATATTCGCGAAGTTATGACCGCTATTTGTTGGAACCGTATTTTTCTCCATTTCATCTACATCCATTATTTCAACTCCATTGCGTTCAATAATTGAGCATTCTCTTCAATATTACATCAGATTTATAGAGCACTAAAAATGGCTATTTCATATCATTTTATGAAAATAAGAATAAATTTATTGAATATGATTGCACCTCATAGGTGCATCTTTGCAATCTCAATAATCGTGAGTAAACAAATTTGTTTAACGGTGATTATTATACGTTACTTTGAGCAGACCAGTGTTAATCTTTTCTCAAAGTTACACGTTTCGTGGAGTGTTCAATTGCGAAGCTATAACGATGTGCTACAGATTCCAGGCAAATAGAGTTTGGTATTTGATTAAACTGGCCAGTGGCGAGCAATAATACTCGGCCACTTTAAAAAAAAGTCGATACCTTATAAATATTGGAACATGCGATTTGAACTTTTTTGGAAAGCAAGAGCAATTAGTTTACTACAGGATGCGAAAAGAAATTTTTTCAGAAATTGCAATTGAACGAAAAGTTGCATTTTCAACTTTTTCATGTGGGCCTATATTGAAAATTTAAAAATACGTTTCGTAGATCTGTTTCAATTATATGCACTGTGAAAGTTTCATCGAAATCGGTTGACGCAGGAAAAAACGACAGGCATTGAAACATGCAAGATCCTTAGATTTATTGCAGCGAGAGGCCTGTAATCGTGAAAATCTGCAATTTTTACCATCTTTAAACTTTGTAGCTCATTTTCACAATATGTTTAATCGACACGGATCTACAAAACGTATTTTTTAAATTTTCAATATAGGCCCACATAAAAAAAGTTGAGAATGCCACTTTTAGTATTTTTTTCTACAATTCCGATCAATTGCAATTTTTGAAAAAATTTCTTTTCGCACCCTGTAGTAAACTAATTGCTCTAACTTTCCAAAAAAGTTCAAATCGTATAGTACAATATCAAAAAAGTTATCGTCTTTTTTAGAGCGGCCGAATATTATTGCGCGCCACTGTATGTAGTCGTAACCTAGCCTTTTATTAATACTTTGACGTGCATTTAACGCAGCAGTGGGGGGGTAAAGTCTCGAAACAGCCAGATCTACGAACAGCACTGTCACAAATCTTCCTCGTTTCTTCTCGAATTCACTGAACAACCAGAAATTTCCACGATACCATCGTCCGCAGAAACACAAAATTAGTAAGAAGCAGATTTCGGAGTACATCGCAGGCGAGCGATGCAAGAGCATGAATCCGTTCGCGGAGCGTGTACACTATTGTCCATGAGTATTTGGACACATATTTCCCACACTACGTAATAACATTAACACGAGCGATGCTTTCAGTTTCCATAAGCTTCGCTATGAAATTGTGCCGCCATTGCTAAATCTATTGCACTATTATTAAGGTACACAGTTATTCTAAATTAAATTCAAAATAAAAATCTATGGATATTAGATTCGCAGCAGCATTTTTCTGAAACTAGTATTTCAAATTACGTTTGGGGACTATAAAGTCAAGAAATTATTTGTATAATTATTTACTCTCTAGTTACAGAGTGACATGGCAGGGCTCTGTTGCGGCGTATTAACATTATACTAATCGTAATACAGTAAAGTCGGGTTTACTGTCCAACAGCCGTGTTTTTGGAGGACAGTAATCCTGGTGTTGTGCCCTTATTTTTGTTACTTCAAAGGAGAGTCCGAACATAGAGAAGGACAGAATGAAATTCAAAGGAGAGTCCGAACATAGAAAAGGACAGAATGAAATTCAAAGGAGAGTCCGAACATAGAAAAGGACAGAATGAAATTCAAAGAAGGAGCCCAACATAGAGGACAGAATGAGTATATCTAACCACTAAATACAATTGGAATGATATCGTGTTTGGTCTTATTTTAATCAGAAAAATGTCAGAAATACGATAGTGAAATTTCATAAAAAGAAATAATGAAAATGAAGAAAGTTGAACATTTCGTTTCATTCGAGTCAATGCGTGGCGTTTACACCGATATACCCGAGCCGAGATCAATCATCGCCGCCAGTGGAACGAGTAGGCACTGGACTTGGAACACGGTGTTGACCGAGGACAGTAAACCCGACTTTACTGTAATAATATGAAACCATGTCCTATACCAAATACTTACGGACCGTAGTGTACGAGAGAGATGCTAGACGGCCGACACTCGCCGACGAAGAGTACAGTATAATATTTACATAATGTGCGGCCACGTATACGATAGATAGCGATGTGGGGCTATAGATCTCTGAGTTGAGTGCACAGGAACGACCTTACCTTGTTGCTGTTGATTCTGGTGTTCGCGGGCCTTGCGGCGCAGCCTCTCGGCCCTCGTTGGTCTCGGCATCGGGACCGCGCCCGGCAGCGTGCCCATGCTACGTGAGTTATCTGAGCGTTTTAGGCTCTTGCCGCCGGACGCAGCTAAGTGTGACATGCTGCGACTCATGCTAGAAGCGCTCAGAGGCTGGCTTTGCTGTTCCGTCAGTGTGCTAAGTTCTGTCGGACGTTTCCTAGGCTGCGCGAGCTGGTCCAGCCTGGACATGGAGTAAGTCCTACCTGGCGAGCGTGTGAAGACCTTTGCGCTGGAGCTGCGTCCCGAAGACGGTGGGCCATCGCGCGGCGACGGTATCGTCGGCATCAGATCGGTACGCCTCCTGTTCACCCGTAGGTACACCGAGCTAGGTGTTCCCGGCGCTCCGTCGCTCTCTTCACCTGCAACCAGTTCCCAGGTATCGTGAAGCCCCTGCTAGCTGGAGAAAACGCGACACACCTCGCGACAAACAGGACACGTGTAGATACACATACAAGCCGCGCGCGCACGATCCTTCGACATCGCAACACAAACCTCCCGCGGATCGATCAACACTGTTCAACACAACAGCGGTGCGAGAACCCGAAAATCTCGGGGCATATTTACAAGGGACGTTACCCAAGAGTAACACGACGATTTATAATTGTCCCCAACACGGGTCTGCCCAGGGACAATTATACGCCAGGGGTACTATTCTTTGACTTTTGCCGAACGTAAAGGACAGCCGAGCTCGAGAGGCCTCGGTCGCCGAGATGTGTAAACGTAACTAATCCGATGTCAAACTTCTTTATTTTGCATTATCTTTTTATGGATCTTTCACCAACATATTCGTGGCATTTTTCTAATGCAAAATGTTACCAAATATGATATAATTCCGATGATATTTACTTGTGTAATGTACGAAGATAGTTTTCGACGCAAAGAACTTCCCATACGCTGTTACTCCTTGCGTCGAAAACTTTAGTCGTCCGTTACGCAAGTAAATATCATCGGAATTATATGATATTTGGTACGATTTCTATTAGAAAAATGCCACAAATATGTTGGTCAAAGTCCCATAAAAAAATACTGGAAAATAAAGAAGTTTGAAATTCGGATTAGCGTGGTCTCACCGATATACCCGAGCATGATGTCATACTTCTCGGCGACCGAGGCGTCTCGAGCTTCTTGGCCCCTCATTTGGGACATTTATGGATAAAATACTGTAGTTTGTTGAAAAATGTTTCACACGTTTTTTGAAAATTCTATTCTTGTGCTAATATCTCGGGAACTAGACGATCTAGAACAATGATTCTTTTTTTTTAATTTATGTGCTTTTGATCAAGGAACGCAGTTGTACAAAAAGTTTGATCATTGTTGAATGACGAAAACAAAAAAATTCTTAAAAATACGTATCCCCTATTTTGGTCCATAAATTACGTACGCAACGTTACATAAACATCGATATACAATTAATAAGAAATATTGCAAAAAAATGAGTATCGTAAATAGTAATCGAACAAATAATTTTTAATTTTGTCTGAAATCTTTCACCCAAAGTTTTCACCCCCAAATTTGAGGGTTACTTTCACCCCTTAGATATGGATCGGTGCAGATAAAAAAAATTCGTGTCAAATACTTTTCTACGAACTGTATCCTGCAGGTCCGGATTAAGCTAGCGCGGGGCCCGTAGCAAATGTTACCTGGGGCCCTAGGTTTTGCACGATAATAAAACAAAACACAATGAAGGACCTTTTTTTAGCAGAAATATCTGTGAATAGTACCCAGGGCTTTTTCTGCTGCAAGCGCGGGGCCCGTAGCATTTGCTACTTCTGCTACTGGGCTTAATCCGGCTCTGGTATACTGTACAAATTTCAATAAAATTGCCGTGTTATACTTGGGTAATGATCGCAGCCACTAGGTAGCAGTACAAGTACACGCTGATGTCGATAACGTAAATAAGCTTGTGCTGCCATGTAGCGGCTCCGCTCGTTAGACGACGCGCGACGTTCGCTACATACCAACATGACGACACCCTTACCTGCCAAAAACGGTGAAAATCGCTGAAGTTTAAACACTCATTACTTTTGAACCAGTGGATTCCTGGGATTAGAACTTCGATTTTCAGTATTTTTCTTGTCTAACTCTACAGGGTTATATAAAAAAGTTAAAACTTTCTGGTTTCCTCAGATGATATTCAGTCTACTACAGAATCTCGAAATTTTCCAGTTTTCGCACACGCGTATTCGACAGAAACTCCAACGCTACGTTTTTGAGAATGTTCTTTGAAGTGTGTGATGCAATAATCTTGTCTTGAATAACAAAGAAGTTTCTGTTACTCAACGTTGATTTTCATTATTCTTGTACGATTACAAATGTGTAACACTTTCCTTTCCCTTCGCATGGAATTTTATTGTTCAAAGCGAATACAAATTTCCAACGTTCGTAATCGTTAAAGCACACACCATCTCTGAAGTAGAAAATGTTCTCTTTCAGAGTTATTCACTTTCGAGAAGTATGTATTCACGGAAGAGAAGAGAAAAGTTCACACGACTGTATTCGGCACAACAAATTCTTCAAGGAATGACTGGTAAAGATTAAAGATTTGGATTAACTGTGGAATTTGTTGAACAGTGCGATAGCGTCTGTGTATACACACGGCATTCCCCGCTTTCGACTACTTTGACAAAATTCGACGCTCTTCTCCATGCTGTTCTATGTTCGTTTGTGTGTACGTATGTCTGTAGTTCTGTACCCGTGTTGAAGCAGAGGAAACGTGCAAGCGACTGGACGTCGTCGGACGAACAGAAGCGAGATTCGCTGCGAAAGTGTCTTCGGGACGCATGCCGTTGGATGTAGGGGTTGCAGGGGAACAATGCTGAGCTGAGAAAGACGTTACGATAGCGTTACGGATGAAATTGTACATGCAAACCGGTCGAAGAGTCTCCCCACTTTGACGGCATCAAAAAATCAATTCTCGTTCTCTGCATTTCCTTGCCGACTCGTATTCGAAATACATACACGTAAAATATCACTTTCCGAAAATTATAAATTCTGCAAGCTTCGAAATGGAGTGCATTTCGTTGTTCTCGAAATTTTACAAATTTCGACTCTTTCAACTTAAATTTATGACAAAAATGAACAGGTCGTATGCGAAATAGCAAAAACATTTAAACATTAAATTAAATTCAATCGTACTGTTTCATTTCGTATCATTTCTTCCGTATTGAAATTATTTAGAAAATAAATAAATGTCTGTGTAGCTCCTGTATCTCATCGAGCACAAAAATTCACAATCTATGTATAAAAATTAAAAGTTTATTTCACAGAGCCATCTTCTTATTTCTCATTTATTCTGATTGAGAGGATAGCCACATTCGTACAGATTATTGTTCCTTAGGTTTTTCTATATTAGCCAACTACAGCAGCTAATTGCACGCCAAACGTAAACACGTGTTTGTCGTAAAGCGCTTCGGTTGTCTCACCGTAACCGAGGATACTTATCGTTGATTAATTTCGTTTCGAAGAATTCCCAAAGCATCGTTTTTCGATCGGCAAAGCAGGAAGACCCCGAAGCAGAGAGAACCCTGTGCATGCAAAAATGTTCTTCGTGTGCAAGTGTAGAATCGACGGATCGACTCGCTACAAAAGTAACCGGTTTCGTCGCATTCGATTCCTTCGAATCGGTTAGCGCCGTGTAAAGTTCAGGAACGCGCGTACTCGGCGCGTTCGAACGTCCGTGTGCAGTTTCATTGAATTCGAGCTTGAAACGATAAAACGAAAAAGCCATAAATGTGAAAATTTTGCGAATGATATGGGTGTATGCTTGTGCTTCACAATGGTAATACAAACGTCACGGAAACATAGAAAATTCTCCTATCGTGTATCGATCGAACGAAAATCGAGGCACCTCAGCTTCTCGACGTCTATCTGATCTTGAACGAGACTAATCGTACGGTAGAACACTAAAGACAACAACGCTACTATTAAGAGGAGGAACAGTTAAATGTTGTACGCCTTCTAGTAGAACAACACTTATCTAATGATGGTTAGTAAGTAGCCCATTACAGTGTATACGTAAATGTGTTAGTATTGTTAGTGTACGAATTCTCGAATAGCGTTGGATGCAAATGATCAGCTAATTACGTCAGCTTGCGGCGTCGATGTTCAAAATTCTTCGATCAACCCCTTGCACCATAAGTTTTCGTACACGATTCACAAAACGTTATTAATTTCCTTCGAAACGACAAAATAAAATTCCGGTTTCTCTTCCAAGAAACTCTGAAAGACAAAGAAGGTCGCATCGCCGTGACCGTAAGATGAATCGCAGTGCAAGAGGTTAAGTAAAAAGAAAAAAGAAGAGAAAAACTGAACATAAAGGAAACGATAGAAACGTTAAATGTGTAATTAAGCCGCGATAGTTGGCATCGACGTCGCACAGCTTCGTGGAACGCCCGACGAGCGCGCGTTCGGTCGACTTTTCTAAGAGCGTTCCGGGAGCTCGTCGGTGCGTTGAACGAAAGTGACATGCTTGCAAGAGAGCAATAATCCCGCTTGTGTGCTAACGAACGAGAAAGACACAAGGATATGTATGTATGTCGACAGCTCATTCTGGGACAACAGAACAAATCTCCCCGCGTTGCAGGCTCCTCGCTTTAGCTCGAGGAGTTCAGGACTCACCACTGGCAGCCCGTTGAATCATCGGACGCCTAGTGTCGCTATCGGACTTATCATCGATGGCAAAGATGTCAGTTGTAGGAGGCAGAGAGAGGCTGGCTCTCTTATGTTTGCCGGGGGTTAAGGGAGGATCGGGGCTAGAATTCCAATTGAACACCTCGTACATGGACGAGGACATTCTCATATCTGCAAACAAACCATTGAACGCTGCAACATTAGCCACTTTCCTTCTTCCTTCTATTTCTTTAAATTGCGTTTGTCTTTCTCTCGGGGGACGCCGGGGTGTCACGTGGTTCGACAGAAAGTCATGGAGCAACGACGGGGTAAGTATTAGCGTGAGTTAGATTAAGTGCGATTCACAGATACTGTAAAAATACAATTCGCCTGACAGAGCCACCACCGGTAAGTACGGGTAAATAGCGGATGCAAAGGGATCTTAATTACCAAAAGGATATCTATCCGCGGTCGTGGTCGTAATATTCTCTAGTTTATTACATTTACTCGGGCACATCTCGCGCTACGAATTCTCTCTATGTACTCTGGCGCTCCGGAGTTCGTATAACGTGTTCGGATTACCGGGAAGTCGGAGAGCGAAGATGAGGTGCTTCTCATGTGTACACGAGGATGGACTATGCTAGCAAATGAACGTAACCCGGCGAACGAAAAGAAATTTCTCGAATATTTTCGGTATACGACGTTCGACGCGTTGTCGAAAGTATCGATGAGTATCGTTGGCTGTAACAAAATCAAATGGTAAAATGAACGTGAAAAAGAATCCGGGGGATGGTGTGTACGGTATGAAATACGGCAACGTAACACGATAAATAACTGGACTGCGGACTTTAACGCAAAATCTTCCGAGAAAATATGCTCTTTTTTATCGATAGTTCTCTTTATGGAGAAGAGACAGAGATTAAACGGAGACTCGACCGGTCGGAGTTACGATAAATGCGAAACTCCGCAGTCCAACGACAACGCTAGAGGATCGACTCATGCTTTATGAAGCTTCGGTCCATGAGCAATGGTAGAAGTCGTGTAAAGTATCATGGGTCGTGTGTTGGTGATCGATGTGTAGATATGTTACGAGAAAACGGTGGAAGCGCCGCAACTTTTTCTCCAAGTCCGCGAAACTCCGGCAAGAGTGTGTGTACGCTTGCCGAGGTTTCCGTGGCTCGTACAACGACGCTGCCCGGAAAAACGCTAGCGAACAAATCTGAAATCTCAACGAACAAAAAAGAAGAAAAAAATAAATAATCGGTAACAGCGCAAAGAATAAGCGAATGTTGAGTCTCGTTCGCTTGTCTGCATAGTTTTCTGGAACGATGTGCATCCATGCGTTACGCACTGCGGCATCGATTGCGTAACTATATCGAACTAGAAGCGCTGTGCGATATAAAAAGAACGCAGTGAGAAAAGAAGCGGCCTTCGCTTTGCTGCGCTTTTCAATCCGACGCGGCGGCGGTAGTAGTTTTCCGAGACTACCCGGTGCCAACGTGAAACAAGAATTGTCTCTCTCTCTCTCACACCAACGACACGATTCACTGACGATTCTTACACGAACTCGTAACCCTGACTCTATTCTTGCACGGTGAACACTGACGACAGACGTCAAACATCTGGGGAGGGGAACGATGCTGACGAACTACTCCGATTATGGTATTCCCGGGAACTCTTGTGCTCAATTTATGTCATTTCCCCATATAAAACACGTATGTAGCTTATACGCACCTGTCGCATTTCAAAAATAAAAATGAAGAACAAAAGTTTTACTTCTGCAAATGTATAAAATCAGAATAGAATAATCGTCTGTATACAGGGTGGTCCATTTATCTTGAGACAGTCAATTATTGCGGAAACCAGCAGCATTGTTATCCGATGAAGTACGTACTTTGTATGACGTTATGCAAGCTTTGCAACATTTATGATGGTATCGTTAAAAAATGGTACGTTCAGGAAAAAAATGTTTTACACGAAATATTATTATCTTTCGATGTAGAGTAAGAATATAAAATAAAAAATATGGATTTCCATCCGACCCTTAAAGGGCCATTATGGAAAAATGTGCATAGCGCCGTTAAATGTGCCCCTTCGTACGAAGAATATTTTATATAAAACATTTGTTCATATTCCTGCCGGTTTCCGTAATAATTGACTGTCTCGAGATAAATGGGCCACCCTGTACGTCAGTGAGAGCTCGTTAGAAATGAAATTTCAAATTTTCGTAATATTTGCACGTATTTAATGTTTTCTCTATTCGCAGCGCGTGTTCTATTATCTCATCCCGTATTGTCTGTTTCCCCACATTGCGCAACTCCACGCAACAGAATAATCAAAATCGAGAGAATACTAATTGCTATGACGATACGACGAAAACAAAAGCGGGGCGAAACTGCAACCAAACAGCCACAAGTACACGTTTGAAGAGGCTAGAATTGGAGCACAATGTTCCCGTAAAAAAACATTTATACACGACGAATATGTATAACCACTATTTCGCCCAGGAAGCACCGCAAAATTTTATTAAAAGCCGCGGCGGTTGGCAGGAAACCTTTTGTCTTGCTCATTTCGGTTGGAAAGCGCTTCACACTGCCGTAAGTTGTAACTCTGCCAGCATCGACCGAGCTTGTTTCTCATTCTTTGTATTCTTCCATGATCAGTGTCAACCCTTCGTTTTCACGTCTGTCGCAAATGCCTATCTCGCACGATTCAACATCGATTCGCTGGTCGCCGAGTTACAATGAATTCGTACTGGACAAGGTGGCCCGCGAGACATTTTTTAGCCATCATCCATATTAAAAGGGTAAAAAAACAGCCCTTAAAGTTGATTTTCACGGATTTTTCCCAACTTTAACGACTGTTTCCATCCTTTCAAGATGCAAGACGAAAAATGCGATCGTCAGATTCCATCGATATCTTGGCGATCGTTGAGCGTAGCGGCAAAGAAAAGATAAATGTCTCGCGGGTCAGCTTATCAGCATGCCTGCCGAAGAACATCGAGATAGACGCGTCCTTAAAGATTTTGTGTTTGGCCACTAACCTTCGCCGAGCTTCCGGTCCAAACCACCAGCGGAAGTGGCTCGCTTCTTGCTGCCATCGAGCTCCCTTTCGGAGGATCTCCTTGTCAGTGGCTGAGCGGCCGAGAACATCATCACGTTGGTGGTAGAGGTTGCTCTACGAGTTCCCCAGAAAGTGGAGCCACCGGTGTCGGCAGGCTCCAGCATCCTCGGCGTAGAACTTCCGAACGCGAACACGATGTGCGACCTCTCGTTCTTCTTCTTCGCCTCTATACGAGCCTCTCGCTCCTGGTTCTTCCGCAGGATGGCCTCCCGTCTTTCTCTTTCCGCCTCGCATATCAACCGTTTTCTTTCCTCGACTTGGTTTCGTCTGAAATCGCGACACACCTTTGACCAGTTGAACACGGACATTCAATGAATTTTTACAGAAATTTTACAGAAATTCAATCGTTCTTTTCAGATATTTTTCAGGCGTGATCAAAAAGTAAGGTGACTTTCCGAATTTCGCGGGATACCTACGGTCGATTTTTGTTTTATTTTTTTTCTTATGCTGGTACACTCGTCCCGAACATATGTTCACAGTTTCAGCTGTATAGCATTTTTTGTTTGTTCGCGAGAAGCATAAAGGTTAGAAGTGTTTTGCGTGTTCGGCGATTTTCTGCTGTCGAAAAATATGCATCAAATTTTGTGTAAAAAATGGTGTATTATAGAAAATAGTGTATTATATCTGAGGGGGATTACTTTGAAGGGGACAACATAAATATTGACGAATAAATGAATATTTTTCGATAAAAATCAAAAGTCACCTTACTTTTTGATCACACCTCGTAAAATTGTGTTTCTTCTTTTACATCGATACGTCGATCTTGTCGTGTCATATTTAACGAGTGTCTGTTGAAAAATAATAACCCTTTAATAATAAATCATATTTTATAAAAGTCTACACAGGCTGCGAGAGAATACGATTGCAAAGTGGTTTACTTGTTTTTCTTCTCTAAATCGCGAGCCCCGAAAGAGACGCGATATTTTCTGGCGGTACTGCACGTTCGCACAAATTTCTCCTCTTCCAAAGGACACAGAGTGATTCCGTCGTTGCTGAACTTTATGCAGGTGTCGCGGTAATTTCGCTGGATTCGCTGCGACGGCGAAACAGTTTAGCCCCGCATCGTATTAAACGAGTCAACCAATAACCTCATAGAGCACGTAAACTCGTAAAGTGCGTTCAAGACGCGTCAATGTTGTTCCGCGAGTCGCGTTAAAAAAGTGATTAATCTCGATCGAAGAAACCAGTAAAATTTTAATATATCGTTTTGCAACCTACTCGAATATACCACGCATTCAAGAATTCTATCACAGAAATAAACTGTGGCCTCGCATCAGACAACTTCACCCTAAAATTCTGTTCAATATATTCTCCTGTAAGATATATTTACAAATTCTCTGAGTCACGCTGTGCATTACAATTTTAAATAACGATATGTACACAATTACTTTGATTTTCCTTGCGTGAAATATGAAATTGTTATTATCGACACGCGTGCGCGCGACGCCGGTAGCGAACGTATTAAACAGAGTGCAAGACCTATTAACCCTCTGATCCTTAATCATCGACTGCTATATGGAAATCGCGTTCCACTTTATTTAGCAAAATTTCACAGACTCTTTTATTATAGCTTCTCTCTGCAGCCCTCATAATTATCGTGCAACACTTCATTTGCGAGCTATGCGCGTCCCATACACTGCTTTCTGCTCATTCGAATACCAACCTCCTGTTGTCGTGTCATCGCAACGCTTCGTTGCTTCGTGTACTTACAGTGTAACCTTGATATTCGTACAGAAACAGTACCGAAAGTGCATGCTCGCGTCGGGGTTCGTGCAATTAACAAGGCAACCAATCCGCTATGCGAAAGGTTTCACCGATAACATATCTGAAACTACTATTTACTACCTGAACTTATGTGCTTCCACATCGTAGTCATTGTTATAAATATCTGACACGATTTTTATGACAGTTCGCGTAACACGGCAAATCTGCGTTCTATTTTCTCTTTCCTTCTTTATTTTGTTTCTTCTTGTAACCGAGCAATCATCCCTATTATATTAGATCGATCCAAAAGTATTTTTCGTAATACGCGTACTTGATCGATCAATTTTTATTTTACAGTCATCTTTCTGTAGTCATCTTTCTGTCTCGCGCTCCATATTCTACATAACTGGTTACATGGAACTTCGCATCGCTCCAACATAAATACATTTTTATTCAACGAAATAACTACGTTAATGTAAAATGAATATTCGGTTGGTGTGCTCGACACCTTTGTTTTAAGCTTGAAACACATATGCAGGTAATTGAAAGTTAACCGTTCGCTTATCGACCACCATAAAATCCTGACAAGTATTCAACGAGTATTTGCAGGGGTTCAACGAGCGAACGATCTCTCCTCAATTTTCAAGCGAAGAGAAAAAGGTGAAATAAAACAGAAAGTTAAAGACAACTATCGATCACGGCGAGCCGGGACGGTCGTGCACGCGAGTAAGGAAATACCGTAATTCACGGAGTACGGTTTCTTCCCACGTGTCAAGAGGTCCCGGCTAAGGTCGTCCCGTAATTTCCACTCGTGAGCTGGAAATGAGGAAAGGGGAAAGAAGGAAAAGAAAGAAAGAAAGAAAGACGACACAAACCTGTCGTTGTCACGCGATCTGAGTTCGTCGATGCGCCTTCGGCGTTCCTCCTCCCGCTGCTCCCGGAAGCGTTGCGCGGCGAGGGCCTGCTGTCTCAGCTCTTCCAACTTCCGCTGTCGCTCTTCGTTCTGTCTCTCGCGGACGAGCTTCGCCCTGTCCACGTCTTTCGCGCTTCCCGACGACTCCCGTCCTGGGAACAACCGTGGAAATCGATTAGTGCCTCCCGCCGCACAGTGCCCCTTCTGTTTGTTATTTCGTTTCCTAGCCTTTTTATAAATCTTCTTTTTTTTTTATTATTTTACTTCAAACACTGTACACCGTTAATTGCTCACGCCCGGTGGTTCACTGGCTACCGCGTTGCGTGCAGCCGTGCCTCTCTCGATCGGTTCGATCGTAAAACGCGCGCGCCAAATTGATTCGCGATACCCGAGAGTCATTTATTTAATTAATTCTCATTTCCGAAGCAATCAGCGAACCGACGGATTTCAATTTACATTTTCAGCATTAATCGACTTCGAATCGTAAACACATCGTTTCTGGATTTTTCGTTTCGGCAATTTACAGCGGATCGTGTAGACTCGAATTCCTTAACGAACTCGTCGATTGTAGTTACAGAGGACGTTACGATAAATTGTGGTTATTCAAACGAACGTTGATTTCATGTTCGTATCGATGGTTTTTAGATACGTGCGAGATAGAGTTCGGTAAAGAAGGTGTAGAACAGTGAACCACCGAGAGAACCTTCTACGCGATACAACGGTAAACGAACTCATCGGACCGATACAGCATTCGTATTGTTTTAACGGACACACTCCTAAACCCTGTATTCTCGAGAGAAAACGGGGGGTAAGTTAGTCTCAGCAATGCCCTTGAAAAGGTGATACCTTCGGTCTCGTTATGCGGATCGCCGTCAAGGGAGTCCTCGTCGTAGAGACTTCGGCGTCGTTTCACATCTGTCGAGAAGAAAGCGAGAAAATGTGCGTACGCACGTGAGATTTCAGGTATTACGGACGGAAAACTCGCGTAATCATCGGCACACTGCAAGCATGCGGCTGCGAACACACACGGTGTCACCACGGAAATGCGAAATCGTCGATCAAACATGCGCCGTGCGATCGAAAAACAAAATCATAGAAGAATCGTGTCGAGCTTCCTTCGAAACTGCCAGGCTCGCCCAAACCTTGGCACAAATTAATTTGTTATTCAATTGCTAATACCGATCCATCCAATTAATTATAACAAAGTGCATCGCAGCGTACTTTCATCGTGGCATCTCTAGAACTTTCAAATCGATTCTATTTAAAACATGAACCGCGAAACTTTGTTTGCAAAAATGTTTTAATATTGGAAGCATCGATGGGAACAGATGAAGCAAGTATTGCAGGGAAAAGGTTGTAAATCTGGACCTTCCCATAATCATTGACCCATAACGCCTATAATCAATTTTTCGATGCAAATTCTTTTCCTAGAAATTCCCTCGCCGATTTTATTCGCAATGTAAAAGACAGGCGACTTGGAACATCTCGATACTTCTTCCTCGGCTGTCGTAATAATGCGATTATGAAAAATGGGGCAGAGAAGAAAGAGGCCATTGCAGTTTTCTGGAAAAGTATGACACGCGACGGAGAGACGCGAGAGGCGATCGTGATCGAAGGTTTCCACGATTCTTCCAAGAGTTTTCCAAGAGTTTTCCAAGACTCCGATGTATCGTTTAATAAGAACGTGTGTACTTAATTAGTGGACGAAAGAGTGTCTCGCGCAGATCAAACTGTGTTAGCGCTGTTTAATCGACAAAGCTTCGAGGAGACACACGAATCAAACTTGTATGTAGCTGCGTGCAAACATTAGAATACACACTGCATAGAGGCACAAAGCACATAAACACACGCACACGCAAATGGTAGACGCAAACGTAAACGCAAACGCAAACGCAAACGCACGCACGCAAATAGAAAGAGCGGCCCGTGTGAACAGAGCCACGCGACCAATCGGATGCGGTCATTTCCAATTTCGACAGGGGATTAAAGTATTAATACGCATTCGTTACGCGTGGCATTGAACTCCGTGCAAATATCGCGACAAGTTCGACGAAACACACTGCCTGTTTACCAAGCTGATTATTACCTGACGAGTCGGCGGCGGCCTCGTCACCTCCTATTTGGGCGAACCAGTGCATCGTTTGTTCTGCGAAAGATAAATTTGAAATTCGTTCCTGCAGGACTCTTTGTTTTAGCGACGGCCAGATACGCGTACTCCGCGTTCATTAAGCCCCGGAGAGAATTTTGGCACCGTTCCGGACTCGATTATACGAGAGCGACGTCGTTAACGCGCGATCAAAAACGCTTCAACGGCGCGACACTGTATCAATTTATAAAATCGCTGTTACTTTATCTCGCGCAATTTCACGTTCCGAAAGTTTTTTGTAATCGCATCGCATTGCTATTACTCTCGACCCGAAACGCCACGATGATTTCCTATTTAAGAGGGTATTTCCGTTTCACTCGAAATCACATTTTTTTAAACTATTGCCATGGTATCGCAGGGCTCAGTTGACCAATCGACTTGAAATTTTGAGCATCTTCAGAGCACGTTCTGTTACTTCAATCTATTAATATTTTGAACGGGAAAAATATTTTAAAGATCTGAATTCAGAATCATATTCGGAGCACATACTGTTACTTCAATCTATTAATATTTTGAACAGGAAAAATATTTTAAAGATCTGAATTCAGAATCATATTCGGAGCACGTACTGTTACTTCAATCTATTAATATTTTGAACAGGAAAAATATTTTAAAGATCTGAATTTAGAATCATATTCGGAGCACATACTGTTACTTAAGTCTATTAATATTTTGAACAGGAAAAATATTTTAAAGATCTGAATTCAGAATCATATTCGGAGCACATACTGTTACTTCAATCTATTAATATTTTGAACGGGAAAAATATTTTAAAGATCTGAATTCAGAATCATATGCAAAGCACATACTGTTACTTAAATCTATTAATATTTTGAACGGGAAAAATATTTTAAAGATCTGAATTCAGAATCATATTCGGAGCACATACTGTTACTTCAATCTATTAATATTTTGAACGGGAAAAATATTTTAAAGATCTGAATTGAGAATCATATCCGGAGCACGTACTGTTACTTAAATCTATTAATATTTTGAACGGGAAAAGTAGTTTAAAGATCTGAATTCAAAATCATATACGATAAAAATATATGCAACTCGAGTAATTTGAATTGCTTTCGTCTAAAAGAATAATGCATGTGCTTCAAATACTCATAGATGTGTGTGCGAAATTCTAATGCAAAAAATGTTTAAAACATGGCATTCGAAATCAGAATACCCCCTTAACGTTTCTGCGGAGTTAGTGTTGCTTCTGTGTTAACAAATATTTAAAGCCGTCTCGTTGTTACTGCATGAATTTACATGTTGAGAAGGTAGAAAAGTCTTTTTGCATATTTTTGAGCAATCTCCCTCTATTTATTCATTCCCAATAAAGTGTACTACATATTTGAGCTGCCCATTTCACAAATCGATCAACTGCTCCATGTAACAAATCTGAAGATAAATGTATGCATTCGTGTTTAAAAATTGTTTGTCGTTCAGCGGTGGTCAGCCTGATTATTAAGGAAATTTATTCTGAATGTAACGATTTAAGCATCGATGAGCTGCTTTAAAAGTAAAATACCAGAAAACTCGAGAGGCAGTTAATCGATTTTTCATTTCTTTTTGTTTATCGTTTGGTAAACTCATGCAGTTGATCTGCATCCTAAACACCATACATCAAGATTCTACTGAAAAAAGAAAACTATTCAAACTACAGATTTTACGAAAATTAAACGAAAATACACAATATACACTCATAAATTTTCTACTGCAGACAAAGATTACTCGAATAGCCGCATATTTCTCTAACAACTACTGCGGCAATAGGTACAACTGCAGATTTGCATCTGCGGCAACATTTCAAGCGTGCAATCTTAATCGGTATAATTACACGCGACTCTAGGAAAAGCCTAATCTTCTTTTTCAAAGCGGTGCTTAAATCGCGGAGAATTACTGCGGTGAAACTGTGCGGAAAAATGGAACGAAATTTAAGAACCGACCATTATGCATATTTTCGGGAGCTTTTCCGCGATGAATAATATGTCGTTACCGCGGATAAAGAAGCTGGATTTTCACCGTGAAAAGCTATGGGAAAACGCTGTCGATGGCCGAGAAACCGCGGTTTCGCTGCTAACGATACATTCACGTCGCTCGCAAGTTGTAACACGAGCGGAGTGGACAGTTATCGTGACGGTCGATATATTTCATACTGTCGTACATTATTAATGAACGTGACTCAACAAAACGGTATTCAACGGTAATCAGAGATCGTTGTGCGGTCAGAATAATTCCACGATGCATGAAATTCTTGAGCTAAATAAACGCCAATGTTTGTACATGTAGTAAGCAATATTAACACTTTACCTACCGGAAGCTTATTAACAGGATTTTCAATGATTGCGCTGTACTACAAGAATTTATCGAAATTTTCTTTTACATTTCAATCTCGAATGAAACTATTGGATCACGTTATCGAGGGTGAAGTGTTTAGCCATGTACCATAGATTTTTCAAAACTATGCAATAATCACCGGTCGATAATGTGTTGATAATACGAATCCTAGTCAAATTTTATATTTTTAATAGAGATTTGCTAAAATAATTCAAGAGAATTAATTCGCTTCTCTCGTTTCTTTGTAATCGCCCTCTCGTTATTCTCTATCACTGAAAGAGAATTTGAATTTTCCGTCACACGCTTGTTGGAATCTTAACGAGAATAGAAATCGTCTCGCCATTATATGAAGACATTTATAGAAGGATTGTAGATTATGCTACGGTTTCAAAAGTAATTTTGTGACTGTCATCATTCGATGTCTTTATTATAGTAATTATATCTTTACTGCTGGTACATATTCCAGATAGTTTCCTTTAGCTTCGGAAAACAGAAAGAGAATGCAAAGGAGATATGGAAAATTAGTTGAAATATTCTTTTCGAAGTCCGACACTTGGCTCGTAAAAATGACACGATTGAATTTGTATAGATTTTCTGTGAATTTCATCGTATTATGTGTTTGGATACAAAAATGTGTATAATCATTTCCATAACAATTTCAATAATTGTAGAATAAAATGCCAGAAATCGGTGATTATACCAGCGGTAGTAGGTTTAGGGTCCGATACACCTGGGAAAACATCGATTTCAATGTTCTTATCACTTTGTTGATGACTTTGAAAAACGATTACCTTCGCAAGAAGTTTATCTGCATTGCAAAATGCGATTTGTTGGTTTAAGTAGGTTCGGTGTTAATAAAAAACCTCGTGACAACTTCTGTGAAATTAGCTTACACCGATTTTTCACCGAAAAAATGAATTTCCCGTCAGAAAAGTGGTTGAAGTCCCTGTTCTGTCGTGTTTTCGACGAAACCGGGGAAACGCGCAGTCAATGGGCGAGGGTCGCGGTTTCGTTAACGATACAGTCCCGCGATTCGCAAACGACCGGCGGTAATTGCGAGCCGGCTCGCTTATTTTCGACATTGCTCGCGTACGCGTGTGCTCGTGCTCTCTCTCGTTTCCAACGAGAGGGGGCGTGCTTTTCCCGGCGACGTCGCTTCCGGTAACTGATTGCGAATGTCGTCGCGTCGGAGAAAAACGCGCGGCTGGCTTGACGTCACGGATAATTGATAATTGGAGAACGAATGGCCACGAATGATCGTTCAACGCGAGCGTCTGCGTATATAATTGCGGAAACTGAGGAGAGCAACGAGCGTATCTACTTTGCTAAGAACGAGATCGCGGTCGAACAACGATCCTCCCATACAAAACGCGAGAAACACGGAATTCCGACGCTGCTCAATTACGCCATCCAAAGCTATTTCGATCTTATACCGCCCCCTCGTTAACGCATACATGTTGCCGTAAATTATGCCAATTATCGGTAACAAGTTTGATGCATTTATTTGTTCCGATAACGCAACCAACACTCCGTAGAACTGTATATGCATTATTAGGCAGATATTATGCGTTCATAAGAGAAACGAGTCAATATCAATGTATCGCGAATTATTGAAATTATTAAATTAGGAAATGAATTTCTACTCTGCTCCTGAAATAGATCTTTGGAATGAACTTCCACTCGGGGCACCAAAGATGGTCAACTTTTCTGAATGCAATATCATACAATTCGAGGAAGAACTGATAAAACTTTAAATTCTAGTGCGAGGAATGCAAGTGTGCGGAGTTCACTCGTTTAAAAGTTGTACACGAGTAAAGTTGTTCGATCTCAAGCGCGTTTGAGAGGTTAGAACGCTGCCATATTGGTTTCCAGGCAAAGTGTCCGAGTTAGGTCTTGGATAACTCGAACTAGAATTTACAGTTTTATCAATTTTTCGTCGAATTGTATAACGGTACGTTCAGAGAAGTTGACGATTTTTGGTCCCCCGAGTGGAAGTTTAACCGATCTTTATGACAAACATCGCTGGCGAACGAACGTTTCGAGTCAAAGCGAAAAGAGTGGAGCATAATCGAGCCGACGAAGACCCGCGGTATCGATGACGGGAGCCGGGTGGACGAGAAATTGGGATTTTCGTTCGATTGCTAATTACATGCTGCTTTCGCGTACCCGTTAATGGAGATTCGCGTGACTTACTTTCGCGACGTCGACGGTTTAAAGAAAGGCTGTGGGCGCCGGAGGGGAGGGGAAGGGAGGTAAAAAAGGAGAGTAAGAGGATAGAAAACGAGGTGGGTGCTCGTGTCAGCCGAGTCGGTCGTTTCCAGAGGACGACGGGTAAAGGGAAGGTTGACGGTGCTACCTGCCGATGTTGTTTCCGGTTGCTGATTGCAAATGTCAGAAGAGAGGGAAAAAGTGTGAGAGCAAAAGAGGAGGAACCGTTGGTTCGCCTCGTAGCGACCGTTGATGGTAATTGGACGTTTCATTAGCAATGCGGATGTGGAATCGGACGGGGAATGGTAGGACGACGCTAAGCAAGAGAACCCGATGTAGAACCGACAATGACAGAGGCAAAAATAGAGAGAGAGAGAGAGAGAAGGAGAGAAAAGGGCGATCGTGTTTGCGAGACGTGAAAACAGGGTGAAAGCGTTTCGACGTTACGGATATAAAGTTCTGTCGGACGGGCTGAAAGGAGGAGGGTTGTCAACGAAACGAACGAGCCGAATGGCAGAGAGCCTGCATCGGCGAATTCGATAGAGCAGGAGCAGGGGGCGGGAAAAAAAAATACTGAAAGCGACAGGCGCGGTAAGCGCGAACGTAATTAATACAGACGCTCCAGTTTCGCGGGAAAAACAGAAACCTCGATTGCGAGTTACGCGAATCGATACGTTTTCCAACCTAATTTAAATCCTCGGCGAACGAAAAAGAAAAACGAGAGGGAAAATTTAAAAAAATTCGAAGGACTCGTTTTTACGAATAAATGAGACCGCACGCGCGGGTGGTGTGCCTGCTTCAAGATGATTACACGGGGCCGAGAGAGGCGAACAAAAAATAAAAGGAGAGAAGTGGAGAGAGAGAGTGGGGAAAGAGAGAAAGAGCGAGAGGGTAGCGAAAAAGAATTTTCAGTGGAGAAATCTTTGGACGATGATTTAAATTACAGCGGTCTCGAGCCACAATGGGTCCCGCTTCCCGCGAAAACGCTCGAAAAACGGCGAGAGGCCCTCGGCGGTGGGATATACACACGTTGGCTCTGTTAATCTTCCGTCGCCTGGAAGTGAGTCGGGAAACAATGGAAATCCAGCCTTTTCATCTGGCTTCGTAGGCCGCGTCGGAATTGAAATTTTACCGTGAAGAAACCCAATTGTCGACGGAGAGCCCTGGATCGCGATGGTTTCAGCCATTTCGCCAGGCTACTCCCTTATCCTCTAGGGCGAGCTGCAGATTTAGAGTTTCAACGAGACCGTCCAACGTTCAACGGTTACGACCGGCAATCTCCAATTGCAAACTTATTACCCGATCGAACTAGCTAGCTCTTTATCGTTCATACCGGCGCGGCGCGTCGTCTTCCGTCGGCGATAAGCCCAATCAAAAGTTCGTTTTAATCTGCCGGATCTCTGAATCTCTTCCTCCTCGGACTGTGAAATTGAAATCACTTATTAAGATGCTTCGCGATCGAAAACGGGACTCGGTAAAGGGCAAATTAATATTTTCCAGAGCGATTACGCGATCTCACCGAGCGGTAATGGAATGTTCTGCGATCTGGAATGAGGTGTTTTAAACTAACTTTCAGAAATTATTAGCGAAACATTGGGCTAATGCTGTATAAAGTGTAAACGCTGCTAATCCAATTTAGTTTTTTGAAAAATAGTTGAACTACACGATCCGAGAAACGGCACGGACTCGAGGGTTTTTCTTAGATTGCTATAGCTTGAAGAGGATAGCGTACGGTAATTTTGGTGATGCGTTTCAACGAACTTTTCGAACAGAGTGGTATGTTACGGAAACTGCCCACCGTGAGGTGCGACTGTCGAATGCGCGGACCGTGATTTCGAATTCTCTCGGAAAATTTCGCCGCTGACCTATCGCCGGAAGGATACGTATTCGCCTGGCGCCCGAGACTTATTTCTTCCGCCTTCGTTCCCATTTCTCCTCGGTGAATTTTCGAGCGTCTGTTGTTGTAAGAAACAATTTCGGCGATAGTATTCTCGCCGGAGCTGCGGTCGGAGGCCGGAACAGGCGCCGCGAGAAAGATTGGAAAAGGGCTTTTGTATGCACACGTGGATTTCCCGTCCCCCGAAGATCCAAGTTACGGGTTGCAACGTCGCGCGCGTCGTGTCACGGAATGCTGCCTGCAATACTGTGCAACGCAACCAGCCAGCCGTGTTCCTATTGGCAACAACAATAGGCTCGCGCGGCTGGCAAAACGCGCTCTTTGTTGTTTCTTTGCCGTCGCTGGGAAGTGCCTTTTTTGCCGCTCGATTTAGTATCGCACGCACCGATTCTCCTAGTAAATAGCAGTTTCAGTAATCTTTGCTCTGAAAAGAAGGTCCAAAATAATGTTTCACACGGTAATACCGAACGAAATTGTTCTTTACGTTATTATGGTTGACTTTTACGTTCACGATTGAAATTGCTATCGAAAGAACTATTAACACATTACCGACCGGTGATTAATGCATAATTTTGAAAAATCTATGGTACATGGCTGAACACTTTTTAACGGAACCTTCAATGGCAACAGCAATTTTCATTGTGAACTAACAAGTCACCCTCGATAACGTAATCTAATAGTTTCATTCAAGATTACAATGTGAAAGAAAATTTCTATGCTTTCTTTTGGTACAGCACGATTATCGAAAATCCGATTAACCCTTTGCACTCGGAGCTATTTCAACCGAAAAATTAAACATTTCTTCCGATCTAGATTATTTCCATCCTGTATGACTTTTTAAATTTGGTAGATATGAAATTGATGTAATACCTCATACAATACTTAAATGTCGAGTAATTGATTAGGTACCGACAGATCTAATAATGTAAACAATATTTTAGATAATAATACATGAATTATTTTTGTCATAAATGGATAAAATTTGTGTTTAATTATGGGTTAATCGCCGGTAGGTAAAGTGTTAAGAAGTCCTTTAGTAGACAGCGGATCTTTGTATCTTGTTATGTTTAATAGGTTGCAAATGATATAACAGGATATTTAAATTTTAAATTACACCTACTCATTTTTGTCATAAATGGATAAAATCCGGTGTTTAATTATGAGATAATCGCCGGTAGATAATGTGCCGAAAGACCTCGTTTGGGCGGCCGGTAAATTTTCCGAAGATTTCCCGTCGAAGTGGTCCGCGGAGAACCATTTTGCACGTGACAAGGTCGCGGATTGCGCCATCCTGTGGGTCGCGCGTTGAAAAATCTGTCAGTAGGTAGAGGCGAGGGACACGTTTGTTAATCTTCCAGCGTTAGGAAGTGGGTCGGAAAACAATAGGAATCTGTTCTTGCCATCTACCTTGCCGTACCCGTTCTTACTATTTCACTGTCCTCGCGGCGCTTCTCGAGTCGACTGCTCTCCACTTCAGCCGGCCTTTTCCTATCCTTGATACTTGAGCACCGGGTCCGGCTCATTGGCACGATACTACCGCGCTCCTCAAATAATGCATAATGTCGAGTGGCTGTCAGGCTCCGAGCTTAGATCGATGATTTCTTATCGGAACCGAGTCTGCCAGCTGCACTGGTAATTTTACTGCGACACAGATCTCGTGAAAGTTATATCTATCTATCTCCTTATTCCCATGCGATCATCTGTACCGTTCATTGTCAGATCATTTATTTATTTATTTTATTCGAGGAGTTTCATGTCGCGTCGTCTATTGTACAATATAATTGACAAAAATTGTTTGCATGAAATGTGTCGATACTCTTAAATTCTTTCAATCATTTTACAATTGGAGATTGCACTCCCTCATTTTTCTAAAAAAAGAAAACTTTATCTCCTAAGAAACAGAGTAAGTGAAATGTGCAAAATTATATTTGATATTGAATTTATTGATTGAATTATTTGATGGTTGGTTTGAAGGTTAACCCGAAACCATGATACCATTATTCAAAATATTTGTTGCATCATTAAATTGGTATTTAATATTTTAATAAACCGCTGAAAGCAGCGTACGAGGTATTATATCAGTTTTTTATATCGGCAAAACTAAGAAAAATCGTATAAAATGGAAATATTTTAGGCCGGAAGAAAGATTCGGTTTCCAAAAATTAGAATAGCACCGAGTGCAAAGGGTTAAAACGAGCATATGGTATTTTCCGGTTGTAATTCGGCGTTCTTTAATTTTTCGGAGTGGCGTACTTATGTTGAGCGTACGTTCGAAATCGATTGCGACAACAAGACACTCGACGGTCCGGGAAAGGAAAAAAAGGAGACCGACCAGGCGAAACGCGAAATTCTGACGGTTGTTTAATGCCACCGAGTGGCCTTGAACTATTATGGAGCAGCGCCTCTATTGCGAGCACACAGAGCGCGCGGCACCGACATGTTGAATTCGGTTTCACCGTTTGCGACACGTTGCCGCGATTCAACGAAACGCGTCGAGTGGCTCGTATTCCATTTTAATGGAGGCACACCGGAGTCTGTGGCTGACGATCGAAATTGTCCTGGTTTCTCATCCCAGCGACGCCGGAGTGTTCTACTAATATTTAACGAGCGAGCCAGGGGGTGAGCAAAATCCCCGTGTGCAACGATCCTGCGCGAATTTGTTTCTGTTTCTGGTCTCGCAGCTTAATTGTACCGACGCTTAACGCGCCGCGCTGATGTTCGCCAAAATACGCTGCCAATTATGTTATGTCCCGCTTAAATATTTCTGTCACTAATTTAACCAAGGTCTCGTATTCCACGGACATTTCCATGGACATTTCTCGACTGTCCACCATTGTCCGCACAGCTTTTTGCATTCAGAATTCGAGATTTCACTCGTGAAATAATTCGATCTATAAACGTTTAATAATTATCTGGTAATTCAAAATCTTGATACAATGGACCGACTCGGGTGAGCAGAATCCGTTAAAGCCGAAAGTTCGTTGGAATGAAGTAGGTCTTCCGAGCGCGTACGTCAAAAAATCGATAAATTAATCACTTTGCCTACTTCTGCAGCCACGTGTTTTGAATGAAAGTTTAGCCCAGGAAGTTTAATTCCACAGAAAAGTGATCGTTTTATTATTAACCCTCGCCGGTCGGAGGCCGGGATATTCCTGGCGCAACTGTTTTACCATTAGGGATAAAAACAAGTCTGTGCAAAACAAACCAATGTAATCAGGCCGAGGTTTTACTGTACTCTAACCTTTTTACATGTTACAATTTCATAATCGCTGAACGTGTTCGCAGACGTAATTAAAATCACATTTGGAAATTCTCAAGAGAAACTTTCCTCGATGGTAATTACCCTCGAAAGTAATCGGTCGACGCGTGTCAACGGATGCGCGAAGGAGTTAATGCATCTGCTCATTTATCGTAGGCGCTCGACTCGAGATCGAAGAAAAATGAAAACACAACTTCCGTCGAAGCGAAAGTTTTACTGCGTATTGCGTTGCAATTCTGAACTGTTAACGTATCGACTCGTTTATAATGCTCGTTCTTGTATGGGAATACAAACGTGCGATCGAAGAAATTCTAAAACGATTTTCGAAGCCACCCGGACGAAAATAATATTTCATGGTACGTGTTCGGTTGAAAATTGTTGGAAGCACACCCAATAGGGAATACAAAGGAAGGGGACACTTTATTTTCCGAACAAGGAAAACATCGGTTTCCATTCCGCTTTGTGAACCAACAATACAATAAAACGAGAGCGTTCAATTGAAAGCGTTTCCATCTTCACCTATCGTTGGATCAGCCTCGAAACGCGCGTGTTCAAACACGGCTGCCAGATCTATATATCCCTCTTTCTCCCTTTCTCTCTCTCTCTGGAGCTTCTTCCGGCGAAACGGATATTTTAGAGCTCACCGATCACCGATCTTTTGTTACCCTTCCGGACAAATGCACCCGTTATTATCAATTTCACGAACGTTTCCCACGGTTGGTTAAACCGGCCGCTTTTGAAGCGCACGAGACCCGGTAAGCGAAGTGCGAGGGAAGGGATTAAAACGTTATTAAATCCATTTCTCGTTTTACAACGCATGTTGTAGCATGGAATTATATTCGCAATCTGGCGCGGGTTAAGGCTAGATATTCGTTGGACGAGTGCACGCTGTCGATACGAATCGATTTCAATTCGACTGCGGCGCAAGTGACGTGGCCTATAAAAATTTTCCATTTCCTAATTTCTCGTCGAAAATACCAATCGAACGGTCGCTTTTAATTCTTTGTTGCGAAATACAACAGCGTAGTAAACTATCCCTACGACTTCCAAAATACTGGCTCGATAATTGTTTCAAATAGATTCACAAAAATTCGTGAATATTCAGTAATTCGCACCAGACTCCCCGCGCGACGATTAAACGTTTCGCGAACGGCCGTTGCGGCAAAAGGGAAACGATACTCTCGAGACGGCATGCCAAATTATTCGTTCAGCTACTAACACGATCGCGGACATGCACGGTGTTCGCAATTTGTACGATAGCCTGTAATACATGTAATCGGGACGATGAAAGAAAGCGTCGTGGCATTTGCAACGTTTATGTGTGCCTGAAAGGAACGTTTAACCCTCGTCTCGAACCGATTCTGGGTCCGTTACGATCCAGGAGAATGAATAATTTCGATATTTTCGGAATTTAAATCTTTCGAACAATAATAATACAGTTGTACGCGAAGTACAACATTATTCAATGTGCGTGATAGCTTAATCGAAAATCTTTTCTTAAAGAGCGAAATAACTTGAAACGTGAGTTTGGGTCTGAAAGGACCAAGAATCCGTTTTGTTTCGAGGGTTAGTTACGCTTGTGCTGTTTCTACACCTATACACCGATCGTTGATTGATATACTTACCCTTCGTGAGAGAGTGGCGATTGTGTGCAGAAGTGGACCTTTGGTTAGTTTCTTCAGAAGCGGCTCCAGCTGGAATAAACAAGCAAAAGCATTTCGTTAAATTACGTGCGGGTTTACATTTTAACCAGTTAACTGCGTTCAACCCAAATCGCGTGATTCGCGACGAAAATTCACGTAAAACCAAATATCTATTGCGGTGCAATATCAATGACCTTTTCAAGAATAAATTGTTAATTTTTTATCAAATAAAAATGTAATCTTTCCTCGTTTTTCATAAAATTTATAATAGAACCATTTGCCCTGCGTTCGACGCGTAGACGCGCCATTGTTTGATTTTAATTCCACAGTTAACCCTTAGCAATCGAGTGACGCCTCTGAGGCGCCATTAATAATTGCTGTACCGTTATTTAAAATATTGTCTACATGATTAGATCTGTCGGTACCTAATCGATTACTAAACATTTAAGCATTGTACGAGGTATTGCATCAATTTGATATCCACAAAATTTAAAAAATCATACAGGACGGAAATATTCTAGATCGGAAGAAATGTTTAATTTTCCAGTTAAAATAGCTCCGAGCGCAAAGGGTTAAGAGGTTAAAGATACGTCGTATGGTTCAATAATAAAAGAAAATCTGTGAAATTGCATATTTTTACTAATTCCTTTGACGTTTTCAAATTTGTTTTGACGTCTTGAAATTTTCGACGAGTGGGACATTGAGGTTGAAACGCGCCCCAGAATTGCGGGGCGTGAAAGTGTCGAGATGAGGACGAACTTCTCGAGGTCTTTATCGCGAGGCGGGCGGGCATTTTGCCTGGAAACGGGTGCAGAGCGTGTACCGCAAAATTCCGCAGCGGCTCGCTCGCTCGCGATTTTCACCGCGTCGGGTCGCGTGTCTTTAAATACTTTGGAGTAGGTGCATGCGCTTACGTCGGCCACCTCCGTCTAACTATTCATCAAAGCTGCCGGTGAGAGAGCGCAGGAGAATGGATCCCTTTATGCCGGCGCCCATTGACTCGGCAGAAGGCTAACTATCGCGATACGGCTGCGACTGCCGGCCACGTCGCTAACAAGCTTATTAACGGCGTCTTCATTAGCCTTCCTTTCCCCCTCGACTGCTCCTAATAAACATCTTGCGACGCCCGCGAAATACGTCTTGCAGGTTGCAACGCCGCATTCACCCCAATTATCTATCGCGAGAAGTATAATTGGCTTCGCAAATAGCCCAACTGCTCTCGGTTCGAGAACAAGAACGTTTTGTTCGGTCGGCGTTGTTGTTTCGGCCAATTCATCCTGGGATCACTACTTTCCGCGAGCTGCTATATTCAAAGCCGGAAGATCCAGCGGAATTTAACTAGAATCGAATTATTCAAATTGCCGAGAACTTGGCGCTCGTTGGGTTTCTATGAAAAGGTCGGGCTCGCCACCAAGGATACCATAATGAATAGATTAAGAACTTATGCGTGTTCATTGTCCGTGAACGTGCGAAACTGCGACAGACTAAAAAATGGTGATTCGCACTTTCGTGATTTTGCTGGTTCCGTCAAAGTGAAATTATTCATTTCGTACGAAGTTCTTCTGTCCCATACGAATGAATTCGTTTTGGCCAGACGCTTTCGCGTAATACGAAAAAATCCATAACATTCCATTTAAAATGTTGAATGGTTCATTTCTAAAAAACAATAATGCTGGTAAAAAGAAACAGACAAAATTAGATCGCTTGCAAGAACCAGTATAACTTCCTTCTCTTTCATTCTTTTTCTAATGTTTACTATCTGCAAGAAAAACGCTGGCTAGTATTAGTGTTACGTCCGGTGGTTCTGCCATGAGCAGTAATTAATAAAATCAATCATATATATATATAATATAACCTCTGAATTTCTTTTTGTATTTACTCTGCTAATGATGCACGGGCTCACAATAATATCGAATATTATAATTAATAACTAATATTGAATTATCGTATACTACAGTGGACTATATGAAATTGCTAACTCATGTGATTTATTTCAAAACTTAAACTTATCTTTAAACAAGAGCTTCATCGAACAAATTCACAGCGAAATCTATTTTATTCGAATAAATTGAAATCACTCAAAATATAATATGCGAGCGAATAATTAAATGAAACGCCTATTGAAATTTATTCATCGACGAAGAATGTCAAAGATACATCACAGGAAATGAAGAATAACAATACGTAGAAGAAAAGGGCAAAAGATTAATGAACAAAAGACTGATGACCAACTCCTAGGAGAATGCATAGAGCAATTCGATCCAACAATAGGACGATAAATATTGGAAGGAATACTGTACATCCGGTTTAATCAGAAATGATAACTAATACGAACAAATCAATGAAGAGGTGCACACCTCGTGAAGATTAAACTAAGAACAATGGATTGATTTTTCTTTAAAAGGATGGCTCATCGTCAGGACCAGCAGTTAGTTAGTTGATTAGCAGTCATCAATGAACCACAGTCAAAAGTCAACCTCAGTTCCGTCAAAGTAATTCACCAATCTTATATATAAAATCGATTTGTTTTCTTTTGCACAAGGTCGCGAAAAACCATTCAAGCCAATTTGGGTGAAGTTAAAGTGGAGTTTATAAAAATTAATCGTATCGATAGCGTGTACACCCGCTGGAATTATCATCATCCAAAAACACCATCATCGTCGACTTCGTCATCATCAACAACAAAGCGAATTTCGAAGCGACCGAGTTATAAAAAGCGAACTAACAATTATTAATAAGATTCTAACACATAATGTATCTGAAATTTATTGCTTAAAATATACATATATTGTTCAATTTATTATCTAAAATCATACTATCGAATCATTTTGAATACCTGACTTAGACCATTACGTCCAAAAACCCACCTGCAAAGCCAATTAGTTCTAAAAAATCCTCAATTACCCGAACCGAAGCCGGTGAATGCAGGTAGGTTCAAAACTGCGTTATATCCTTCGTTAAAATCTTTAAATTCATTATCATATATCTCTTTACGTCTACCTTAGGACGTAGCATTAGTAAACTGTCAAGCATAGTCGTATCTTGATGTATATCTGTACATCAAATAAAATAGAATGTTTAAGAACAGAGAGAGATAGAGCCCTTTAATAAAATGTCACATTTTATTCATAACGTAATGAAACTCTCCGTTCTCGCATGTCGGTAAACGCGCCTGTAAAAATGCAACTTGACGCAGTAGCATCGCCGCGAATATGAGACGTACAAACCTCGTCGCATCTGGGGGATCAGTGTAAACTGCGATAAAATCTGCGAGAAAGAGAGAGAGAGAGAGAGAGTTTGAAGCATCGCAACGCAATATTATGCGCAGGAGCGCCGTTTAAAACGGGTCAGAGCGCGCCCCATAAAAATGTCCCTCGATGGCCGTTTCCGTGCGACACATTAAGGAAAATAAAAGGAACAAGGTCACACGCGAAACAATAAACGCGGCGGTCTCCCTTTAAAGCCAGTATAATAACGCAATTTCGGTAGAAGCTTACACTTGCCGGGTCATTTCACCAACAATCGATTCAAGATTCCAGCGGAACCGGCTTACATCGCGTCTGGAACGACGAGCTGACACGTTCAATATTTTATACGGTGCACATAGTCACGGAGCAATGGTATCGACCGCGTTGGCATTCCATACATCAGACGACAATGAGGTAGACGGTATAATTGAACGGATCATGAACGGGGCGCGAAGTAATCGTGTTAGCCTCGCCAAGGATTTCGTTTGACCGGAGATTCATTAGCGCTGCACCATCTGTTCACGCGCGCAGTAAAATTATTATTATTAACCAGCCGCGTTGTTCCGCGTGCGCGCTGAATGTTCATTAATTTCCGTTCAGGCAACATCTGCACCGGTCCGAATCAGACCTGCGTGAAACACTCGTTTCATACAGGATGCTGCGTTCGGCAGCGGTACCGTTAATTCAAACGCTCTATAGCCGCGATTTTGTATACGGAAAAGCTGGATCAAGATGAATCTCGTCAGAGATGACGCTTGGGGACATTCGAATGCGTTTGAACTTTGAGTTATCGGGTCTTCGAGGCGAGCTATCAACGTTCTCCCCTGTGCCCAGCTCCAGATATTGTAGGGGAATGGCAATTCGGGACGCGGATGATCGAAAGCGAACTTCCATGAGAATTGGAATTTTATCACGAGGTCGGAAATATTCTGGATTATTTCTGTCGTTGTAAGGAAAAACGTCGCGTGTCGCAATTTCAAAAAATTTGAGTATAGGATGTGCGTATTCGGCAGAAGAAAGTCATGAAAACAAATTCGAAAGACTCAAAAAAGTAATGCAAGAATGTGAAAGTATGTGACGTGCTGCGTT
>CM052195.1:8895187-9026505 GCA_028455805.1 Lasioglossum figueresi | reverse complement strand
TCCGGTTGCAGAAACGTATTAGTTACAGCTAACACCGCGATTCACCGTTCGAACGATCAATGAAATCATTGATAGCGGAGCAGTTACGGGACGATCATCGACGACACGACACGAAACAAGCGTTTGTCGGGGATGTTAGTGTGTTTTTAAACGGCCGCCGATGCCCAGTTCTCGCTCGAGCAAATCCGGTATTGATCAACGCGCGAGTCGCGTCGCGAGGACAACGGGAATGAATGCAACTAATCACGGAACAATATTGAACAACTGCTGGAAACCGTGTGAACGTGGTTTCAGAAATCCACGTTGCCGGGGAAACGATGCGTCGCGCGTCTCGTTCCCGTCATTTTTTTTGTACGAATATTCATATCTTTTTTATTCATCAGAAATCAATTTTAAACGAATGAAACCGATAAACGAATTCTCTGCTGAATGTTAAATGTTAATGACCACACTCTGCGTATCTCCATGCAAATTCCATACTCTTGATGGGTTATTTTGTAAACTAGAAACTAAACTATCGTTTCGGTATGGTTAACACTAGGTTTACGGGAGCCGTCAAAATGACGGGTACTAATATTCTTAATTTGCAATTATTAAGATTGCAAAGATGCTTCCCTAAGAAATTATTTACCGAATTTAATTCTTGGGTTATATACTATCGGAAAAATAGCCAAAAATTTGGATAGACACGTTCTTGTTATGTTTATAAATTAATGTAAAATAGTTATATTTAGACCTCCGTAAACCTAGTGTTAAAAAAACGTAACAGGTAATATTAATTTCTCGGAATATTATTCGGACTGTGGAAACGACGTTATCGTTAAACTACGGATTTCGTATGTCATTTAAAGTATCCGCGATTGTCAATATATCAATGGAATTTTTAGTCGATTTCAAACAGATCTCGATGAACTAGATAACAATAAATATTTGTATAAATACTCGCGCAAAACTTAGCAGTCGAGGGGTCGCTCAGAGTCGCCACTAAAAATTGCTGTACCGTTAATCACAAGATTGTTTACAGTATTAACTATGTTGGTATCTAAATGGAATAATTCTGGATCGAAAGAAATGTTTAATTTTCAAGTTGAAACAGCTCCGACAGCAAAGGGTTAAAAATAACGGAGAAGTGTACCGTGAATTAAAGATGAGATTTCGTGATAAATTTTCGAGAGCCAGTCGCGTGAGCATTTCTAAGCGAGAAGTCGTTTGGTAATTTAAGAAGACACAGCTTCTGTCAACTGTCCAAATTGTATTTCGAGTGGAAATGCATCGGATTCGGGGAGGTGTTGGGCAAAGTGAAATCGTTTTCACGTGTCAACGAATAAAGGGAACGCTGCCACCGGCAGAAAGGGATGGCAACGTAGGCGAAGTAGACGGAGACACCCCGAGGAATAAACATGAGTCGGGGGGGTGAACCACTCGTATAACGAGCGCGTTCGTTTCAACTTCCTGCCTCGTGCGAACGTCTCTGCCAAGTACTACCACGGCAAATAATCGCCTGATTCACTGTCTCCTCCAGTGCATTATGAATAATCATTCTCTCTAGTCAACACGCCCTTCCCGTGTCCTTCCCTTTTCGTTTCGTTTCCACCGTGGAGGTTCCATTATCGAGATAACTCCTCGAAACACGAATTATACAATGTAACATTGCGCTTATCTGTCTCGAAGGACCGCAAACAATATTTAAAAAGACGACAAGTTTCTGGACATACGTGGATTTTTCGAGAAGTTACAATAATTAGTGGACCGTCGATCTTTATGCGCTTGTTCGAGTTCGATTGTTTTCGACTTATTAAAATTATTAGGAGAGGAAGTATATGTACATTTTTAGTGGACTTTCGTCTCTCAGAATCGATGTAGACAATTCTAATAATTCGTTCACGAAAATTCTAGTGCAAAGAAACCGCAAGCAGAGCCTAGAATTACTGCGACTCTAAAAAGATGTTTCCAAGAGCAGCTGGGAAGATTGCCGATCCAGATCTTCGGGGCGAAAGAGCAAAAAACTGTGTTACCTTCGCGAAGTTCGTACTCTAATTAATGCAAAAAGCGAGGGGAGAGATAGAGAAAGAGAGAGACCTCTTATATAAAGGTAATGAAGCCACAGAAAACGATCCATTCAGGCACCGACTGCTACTCGCTATGACGTATGACGTCGGGAAAGAGCGTTCCAGCGATTCGATCCTCTCCCGTGGACATCCATCAAAGCCGATCCTGGTGATCCCGGTGAACCAGAAGGCTCGTAATTTTACCGCGAGGCGGAGCAGCAACGTCTCGCGCTCCATAAATTCCTGTCCCGGGACAAAAGGATCGGTTCCAAGCGATCCTAGATCCAGGGATCCATAATCGGCGAATTTACCGAGCCGCGGGAACACGGCCGAAACTATCGAATGTCGCAACGTTCCGCAGTGGTGGGCCGTTAATACGAGCGTCGCATGCACGCTATCGCAGCGCAAGAAATTTATTAGGGCAATGAATGCAGCGGGATCTCCCTCTCCCTTTCTCTCTCTCTCTCTCTCTCTCTGTTGTCCAGCGAGAACATTCACCCGGCGTTTGCGGAACAATCGCCATTATTATTGTGGGGGAACGCGTACCGGTGACATTTTCACTTAATTGTCCGTTTGCGCGTCGAAACGCGGGCCGAGAATGCTGTGGAACGGTGGATAAGTCACGCGAGCATGAATGTAATTCGGTTGAATAAATTCGGTGGAGTTTAAAATGACTACACCGATAAGACAATTTAACGGTCTCGTAACAAAACGGCGAAGTAAAAGTTAATTCTATCCACGGACATCGCAGTTGCTTGTCGGGTGTGCTCCACCATGTTGCGAGCGAGAGCAGACTATTTATTCTTTGATCTTTCATTTTTTAATGTAAAGTAATTTCTACGGGAACGGTGAATACGATGTTTAAGCTGATTTATCAGAAAACGAAGATTTTACAATTACGTCGGCACAATAATATCTGCACAAATGCACCATCTGTCAATTCAAATTAAGGTGTAATCGGTGTTATAATTCTCTGTAAATTGTCCCCGGTGATTTTCAGGCGGTTAACGAATCCACGAAGCGATGGTGTACGATTTCACTCGATCCCCAGTTCTCATTTGCTTATCACTGTTTAATTGTCGACACGCAAAACTTTTCCTCCCCTCGACGCATCTATAAGTATGGTACCTTCGTTCCAAAAGTACGCGAGCACGTGCACGGTTGCGGATAACACCTTCCGAACACCGGAGGTAACTTTTTCCACGTGAACACAGTCGCGTAGCCATGCAATAGATACCGTTTACGTGGAATTAGAGTGGCGTATGATCGTCGATAAAACCAATATCACGGTCTCGCGGTCACGTCCCCGTCACCGGGGCCAGTTAACTCTTCGTTGTTTCATTTCCGGGGCGAAAGCGGGCAAGTTCGTTTACATGTCGTTACGGAGAATCGTGATTATCTCGCAGCATCCACGGTGTATGCGCGAATACGTTTCAAGGACCAGAGAGCAAATATCAACCGTTTAACTAGTTGGCAAACACCGGCTAACGCGTTTAGCAGGGTGTTAGACAAACTTGTGGCATCTGCGAACGTTCCGTTCCAGCTATCCGCCAAAATACACTCACGAGGCCCCGCAGGGGCAAGCCGCGCCGCAGTTCGTGATCGATGATTAATTCGGAGGCCAACCAGTACCGAGGGTGCACCGGTTTGCCCCACTCTCTAAGGGAAATCTGACCCTCTACCGACGCTAATTGCCCGTAAAAATCATTCGGTTTGTAATTACCGCTCTGGTCTGTGACATTTGGCCCCCTGTCGTTCAGATTATAAATTACTCCGTCAATGGGCGTAGTTCACCTCTTCTCGTATCGTTCCCTCGCTGCTACAATGGTTGGCGCTAGTTTATTCTTAACACCAAATCTACCACTGCCGGTCAAATGATCTTCCAGATTACTTAACACGTTGAGTGCCGCGTCACCCACCGGTGTCCGACAATGTAAAATATGATACGAAACTAAAACATTGTACATTGTTTTAAGTAACGACTGAAAATTTATTTCAAATTTACTTAACCCTCGGCACTCGAGCGACGCCTCTGAGGCGACATTAATAATTGCTTTACTATCAATTAAAATATTGTTTACATCATTAGATCTGTCGGTATCCAATCAATTACCCAACATTTAAGTATTATATGAAGTATTACGTCAATTTCATATCTACCAAATTTAAAGAAACATACACGATGGAAATATTCTAGATCGCAAGAAATGTTTAATTTTCCAGGTAAAATAGCTCCGAGTGCAAAGGGTTAATTTTTATTTATTACAGGATTATACCATTGAGGCATTCTAATGGATTTTATTGAAACACGGTAAACATAAAAACGGTTGTCCTGACTTAGAATTCCTTAAGAATTCGCGTGTATTAATATAAAGTACGCGACATAATGTTCGGAGGGACTACGACTAAAATTGTGAAAAATTATGACAAAAATAAGTGGATGAAAATTAAACCAGCGAAACACTTGAAAACACATTTATAATCCATCATTTTTTGACTATCCATCGTGTAACGAAAAAATGCTTTCTAAAAGAATCACGACACTTCGGTGTTGTTCGGTGTTGAAATGGTTTTAATGAATGAATCATCCGCTCAACCGTGGTTGTATTGTCTTATACGTAGACGAGCGCGCGCGCTGCGCCAAAAATGTTACGAACAACGGTTCCATCGGACAGACAAAAAGCTGGGTGGCATTCGGGTTGAAACGTTTGGCTTAGCAGTAAAACGGGATTGATTTCAATTAAACGCGTCCCATATTTCGCGGAATGAAAAAGCACTGACAACCGGTCCGCAGAGGCAGGGCAGGGCAACCCCTAACGAGCCGTAGTCAGCAAAAATTAATCGATCCGCTCTGCCCGGCCAGGTCAGAAATACATCTTTTTTTTTTCACCCCTCTGTTCGCGCGAGTTGAAAACATCGTACAAAGCGAGGGCCGTTACGCGGCAATTTTCTTGACACGTGAGCATTCGCAATTCATCATTCGGGGGAGGGTATATCGCGTTTCGCGTGGAATTTTAATCCCGGTAAGACGGCTCCGGCTATCTTTGAGCTGTCAGGCAGCGGATAACGAGCGCCGCCGTGAGCGGTGAACCAATTCGAATATTCGATCGGGAATAATCGCTTTATTGCCAGGCGCATATAATAATCCTATTATCCTTGTTACCTGGCACTGCTGACGACTGCGTTAACGCCGAACTACCGAAAATTATTTCGAACTCCGATAACGCCAGCGATACGTAGACAAAAGCGGCCGTGCAATAGACAGACTGGAATCGAATCAATTGCAACTGTTACGAATCGTTTTCCAATCCGGTTCCGCCGAGGTCCTTCAAAACTCATCGCCTACCGAACTACTTAATGTCGCCTAAAAGTTTCGGAAGTGGGTAGCTGCAACGGTTAAGGTTCCAGGGAATATATCCCTCGGGGAAACCGATTCGAGGGTTTCGCGAGTGCAGCGAGTTTCGTCAAAGACAGTTAACACGGAGTTCCCGCTGAGCAACATCTGATAGCTCCGAACCAGCTGCAACTCGGACCTCAAAAGTCTCGACTAACTCGCCCGAGGTGTATCTCTAAACTAGATCAGTCAATTATAATTACCGGCAATATCGGCTGACGAGGGTCCGGCTTCAAATTCATGCGACCGCAGAAACGCGCTCGCGGCGACGAATGTATCGCACTCTGCACACGCGGTATCGGCCATCAATTTCCATAGCACTCGCGCAACAGTTAAATGACTGCGAGTATACTCAGGCATATACCTCTTGCACATCGTTAATTAACCCTCGGACAACGGACGATTTTTATAGATATATAATTGACGATGCTTACGACCGTTCACACGGCTCTAATTAACAATTCTTTTAAATTTACTTTAGATGATATTTCGTGCAGACACATTGGTCTTTCCGTTATACCCGATGCTACAGCTATTCGTTCCGTTAAATTGTCACAAACTGAGTACTCAAATGACAATTTTGACGATCAAGGAATTTTTCATATTTCCATGAAAATACTTTTTATCGCATCTTTCGAAAGGATGCGTTGGATTTAATAGAGTGTTGCGACCACGAAAACGAATAATATACGAGGTGTGATCAAAAAGTAAGGTGACTTTTTGAATTTCTCTGGATACCTACAGTCGATTTTCGTTTTCTTTTTTCTCTTATGCTGGCACACTCGTCCCGAACATATGTTCACAGTTTCAGTTAAAACATTCTTTCTACGAAATCGACGAACCAAAAGTTCGAGAAAATCTTTTGTCTCTCGAAATGGTAGTTAACGGTGAAAATTTCGTCGAAATCGGTTAAGGGTGAAACGCGCAGATTTGAGCTCATTGCGTCGTTGGCGGATTTCGATGAAATTTTCAGAATGTACGAGGTGCGATCAAAAAATAAGGTGACGTTTTGAATTTCGCGGGAAACCTACAGTCGATTTTCGTTTTATTTTTTCTTATGCTGGTACACTCGTCCCGAACATACGTTCACAGTTAGATTTTCTGCTGTCGAAAAAAAATGGATCAAAGAATTTGCATCAAATTTTGTGTAAATAATGGAATCAAGTGCTCCAAAACGCTTGAAACGTTGACAGTGGCATACGGTGAGTGTACACTGTGTAAAGATCTTCCAAGAAGGCCGAGAAGATGTTAACGACGAAGCTCACTTTGGACGCCCCAGCACGTCAACAACCGATGAAAACGTCGAAGAAGCGAAGAAAATAGTGTCGGGGAATCGTCGAATTACCATTAGAGAAGTTGCCGATGATGTCGGCATCTCGTTTGGTTCGTGCCAAGCAATTTTAACGGAATTTTGGAAACACGATTCATGGATTTTGCATCGCGATAACGCGCCTGCTCGCGCATCGTTGCTTGCGAGTAATTTTTTGACCAGAAACAACACCGCGATCGTGCCTCGGCCACCATATTCACCGGATTTGCCTCCCCGCGACTATTTCCTGTTCCCAAAACTGAAAAGACCCATGGAAGGACGGAGATTTGCAACGATCGAGGAGATAAAGACTGCATCGCTGGAAGAGCTCGAAGCTGTGCCAAAAAGCGCTTATCGGAAGTGCTTCGAGGATTGGAAAAAGCGCTGGCACAAGTGTATTATATCCGAGGGGGATTACTTTGAAGGGGACAACATAAATATTCATGAATAAATAAATATTTTTTGATAAAAATAAAAAGTAACCTTACTTTTTGATGTCGCCTCGTATATTTCAAAAGGGGTTGCGATCAGAGTAATATGAACAGCGACTTTTATTCACCTGTTTTGTCGGAGGGATAACAGGCTTTATCCGGCAAAGCAATATTCGTTTAAAGTTACCGCTCGAAACCGGCCATTTCGCGTGTATCAACGTGATCCTTAATCCCATCTCCTCGCGTAACGATGCCGGCAACGAATCGAGCTGGACGTAAACTTAGATTGACGCTGAATACTTACATTGGTCGGTTTGTCGAGCGCGAGAACGGTTAATTAGTTCGGAGCGTCGAGGCCGTCGAATTAATTGCAGGTGCCCGCGCCCTTTCAAGCTCCTGGCGTCACGGTTAATTACCGACAACGCGGCACTCTCTTTCCCTCTGTCCTTTTCTCTCTCTCTTTCGGTGCTCCGCGAAAAGGCGCTTAAGTCACAACCCGTAATCCCGAACGGTGCACGCGATCCAGCGATTGGAGAATCGAAATCGTTCCGAATGGAATAATCGACGGACACGGGACTCCCATCGATCTCCATACAGCGAAAGGGATTTCGGATTATGGTAATCTTTGAAAGCGGCCGGGCTATTAATCCATTAACGAGTCACGGGGCGCGTCGGCGGTCTCAGAAATAAATCGGCCGGTTGGCCTAAAGGTTTACCATAACGATTCAGTCATGGAATTGCAAGGGCGATTCCACTTCATAGACTTTTAGTTGAAACCTGTGCGCTCGGAGGCATTTCGTTCGCCGCTGATTGCTGCACTTTGTATAATTTTTACATTTCCTTCGCTCATGCATTATGAATGGTTTGATATATTGCGCTCACCTGGGAGCAACCTCTTTGAGCGGGACGATCGTTCGAGTACTTTGGATTTGAAATCCTTTCGAGTTAATCTCAATCATAGTTGGGAATTAATCGATTAAAATTTTAATTAAGATTCATTGATTGATGTGTACGATTAAAGAAGGTAATCATTGAAACATCGACGATTGATTCGATCGACAAGTAAATCGTCAATCGTTGATTGAAAAAAGAAATCATCGAAAAATCGGAGACTTATTTAAACGGTTATTGTTGAAGTTAACCGCTGCACGGTCTATCCATAAATTGTAATAAGTAGGCACATAGAGATCGTATTGTAGACCAAACGACAATATACCTAAATTCAGTTTAGATTTTTTGCAGTACAGTAAAGTTGGGTTTACTGTCCTGAGTCAACACCGGGTTCTAAGTCCAGTGCCTGCTCGTTCCACTGGCGGCCGACGCCGCGCCGCGCCGTTCAACTTTCTTAATTTTCATTATTATTTTCTAAAATTTCGCTGTCGTATTTCTGGCATTTTTCTGATTAAAATAAGACCGAACACGATACAATTCCAATTGTATTTAGTGGTTAAATCGACGATTCAAGTTTCGGTCGCAAAGAAGGACAGCGTACGGGAAAGAAAGAGACACTCATTCTGTCCTTCTCCCTTGAACTTCATTCTGTCCTTCTCTATGTTCGGACTCTTCTTTGAAGTAACAAAAATAAAACCACGACACCAGGATTACTGTCCACCAAAAACACGGCTGTTGGACAGTAAACCCGACTTTACTTTTCAGCAGTTAATCGTTAATCAATCACCCGATCGTCGAATGTGATCGTCAACCGCAATTAACGACTAGAGTAAGAGTTCAATTGTTAATTGCGATTAACGATTGAAGTAGAAATTTATTCGTCGGTCGTTAATTAACTTTTTGCCCAACTCTGATCTCAACAGGATTTTTCAAATATTTCTCCGCAGTGGAGGGGATACTCGTTTCTCCGTGCAGTTCTCGTTTTCTTACATCAAAGAATAAACGGACGTCTGATTCATCGTCTCCCAACCAATAAAAAAAGACCGTACTCCACGGATTCGGAACAGCGTAGCGATGATTTGGCATTCGCTAATGACCGAGGGACGACCGGCAATGTCCTGTTTACCGGGGCATATGCACGCAACCAACGGACAGGGAGTGTACCGGGTTGATCGATGATCCTGTTTGTCGTGTAATTAATCCTAGGACGTGCCGCGCGACCATGCTTCTGCCGGGTGACGAACCTCGCGGCCGCAATCGAAAAACGTGCGCCGCGAGCAACACGAGCCTTCGTGAAACGAATTTCGCGATACGCGAGCACCGAGATAAACTCAAACCGCGAGCACAGATGAGAAAATGACCGCAGAGCCGGATAACGCATTTATCGCAAAAAATGAACGTGACAGAGGTCTCGTCTCTCGTACGGTTGCATCGATTCAACGGTTCGTCGACGACCGATCCGAAAAAACTAGGGAGCTTGTCCGCCAGTTGCCTTCGGACTGTCGCAAAGAAACTTTAATCAACGGGGAAAAAGGAGAGAGAAGGAGATTGCTTGGTATCCATGCACGGACCGAGATGTCCTGGCTTGATGAAACCGTTTTTTATTCTGGCGAACATGTTTAATGCACCGTGATGCAGACATTACGCCAGTGCAGCGAAAGAAGTTGTTTAATTTAATCTTCTAGGATTTTAATTACGTTCTTCTCTCTCGTTTCTTATCTCGGTTGTACCATAATCTCGTAAACACCGTGCACAAATAGGATTGCTATAACCATCTTAATCCTGTATAACAATTTACCGAGTACGTGATCCGACATAGCGCAGTTGTCAAAGGACAAAACTCTCAGGGCATCTCAAAGAGGATATTCAATTAGATTCAATTATTTGGAGGACAGTTACTATCGCCAATAATGCCTCCGTCGACTCAAGGGTGCATATTACTATACCACTTCGCATACAAAGGGAATCACCGATAAACAGCTACAGCGACATCGACGAGGACCAGATTGGGAATGTTTTAATTAATTAATTCACAAATTAGCTCCCCTTTGATCGGCCAATCCGAACGTCCCCTTAGAGGATATTAAAACGATGTTCCACTTGGTATCGGAGATTAATTTCGACTCCCTTGATCAGAGGACGCATACTTAACGATCCGAATCAAGTATTAGGAACAGATCGGAGAGAGTTTAACTGCCATAACGTTGCACGCTAGTCTCTGGACGCTTCGGAGGTCTAAAAACCAGGTGAAGCGGTTGATCGCGAGTGTGGGAACATTTATCTGCGCCGGGAGCGTCGTATGTCAGGTGCAACATCGGAGGTGATAAACGATTAGGCTAGCAACGTCTCGCGGGAGCCGTAAGACGTTTGTTCCCGGCTGCGAGTTTTTGAGCTAGGGTTCGCCGACGTGGATGCAGGTAATTTCTCTTGTTCGCCGCGTGAGATTGGAATTTCAAAGTTTGCTGGGCCAGCGGACAACGGAGAGACGATTAAAGTTTTAACTGGACGCAACCATGACGCCTCGTTGCTTGTCAGACGTCCTTGTCTTGTTTAGACGACAACTATGGCTCCCTATTCCAGTTACGACCTCGGAGAAAGTGGCTGTAATGTTCTCAATGAAATTTCCGTGTGCTAATTTAAATTCCTGGTGACACGTTTCAGACCAACTTTACGATACACGATGAAACATTTCGTTCGGTCGTTCAACAAATTAGTACTTTTCTCCGATGCACGCAAAGCGTATAAGAATGTTAACCATTTTTGGTTCAGCCAATTTAACAAATTTAATTTATCCAAAAATTTGGCAAGCGAAACGTACGATAAATTTTTGAAAGACAAATTGGAAACGAATGTTACCCTATTACATTTTTCAAACTGTTGTTTAGACCGACAGATTTGTCACGCGTACAAGTTTTTACTGAAATTTTTCAATCCTAACGCGAAGGGTGGTTTTAATTCGAGACGAACGTTAACCGACATAGAAGTCGAGTAATTCTGGGAGATGGATATGATATTGAAAGTTGATTAGAATGTTATGTCTCTCGCGAGATTATTTAGCTGCCGTGTTAACTAGCAGCCGAGCGGTTGAAATGCAATTACGATTTAATTGAATGCACGTCAGTTTCGTGCTCTGATTCGGTTTAATCTTCTGGCCACCTGTGTCACGCTACTAAACGCATTGTCCTTCGAGGACCAGTGAAGTAATTTCATTTGACGTCGGTTCTTCCCTGGATCCTGGCCTTGTTCGCGATGAAACTCCTGCGCTCGACCGAGAGATCGCGTTCCTTTAATTCGCATCTAATTGTTGCCCACGGTTCTTTGGTGGCCTGTACGACCCATCGCATTGTTCATTTTATTTATCCGAAGCGTCACTGTCCGTGGACAATAATTATGCAACTACGTAATATCATGCGGAAGCTCTTCTGACCAGAGAGAGGACATTATTCTGAATTTCATAAAACGGCTTACGGAAGTTGACTCGAATAGAGTTTTATGGAACATAAATTTCGATTAACTTTAAAATCATTTCTATGGTTTAATTGTACCACTCGTGTATTGTTCTTCTCCTCTACGTTGAAATATAAGGTAGACGAGACATGTGAAATCAACCAGAATAATTTAAGTGGATTTCTGAATTCATGACTAAAACGGAAAGATTGTTTTAAACAAATTTAACGAGGCTTCCGATGATGCACGTTCGAAGAGAACGACGTCCTCGTCGGACCCAGAACCCGTCGACGCGCGTTAAACTTGAACGTAGTTTCAATTTAAATCTCCAATTTCGCAATTCGAACTGGGTCGAACAAATTAGAAGCGTCATGCGGAAGATCTATCGGGGGCATCGATATCTCCAAATCTGGCTAACGATAGTTACAGATTTCTCTAACAATCATGAAAATAACGGTCACGTGGGTCCGACGGCAATTATTTACATAACAATGCCGGGATTTGCGAAAGATCCTCGAGCCCGATAACACGAAACAGAAAAAGAGAGGGAACGAAAAAAAAAAAAAAAAAAAAAAACCGGCCGGATTTAATTGGCAGGGAACAAAAGTTAAGGCGAACGAGTTTTCGCCTGACCGATAAAATGGAAATTCCACGCGTGGTTGTCCGCGCAGATTTCAATCGCGTCGTCAGAAGAGTTATTCGTTACGAAATGAAACCGTACGCGAAAAAAAGCAACCGACCCGTGCGCGGTGAAAGTGGAACGTTTTTATCTCGAAACAAAGGCGTGCTCGATCCCTCGCCGACGGATTTTGGATCCGCGGAGGTATTAACACGACGCTAAGATCCACCTATTTTACGGCGACGTCGAAATCGCGAACGCAAACACTCGACGGCGACGAGAGAGGTGGAGAAACAAACGAGACAGAGACGCCACCGTGAAAAGAGAACCAGCGACGCGCTCCGTCTGTCAGCGGAACGCGTGCCAATATTCGCGGATTTGCTTTAAACCGGTTCAAAAGAGTACCGGAGGGTGCGAAAAAAAAAACAAAAACAAAAGTAGAAGAGCTATTGATGGATGGGACGCGGAAACCTCCGTTGCGCAGCACCGCACAGCGAGAGGAAACGATCCGACGGCGATCCAAAATCGATTTTGATGGAAACTTTCACCCGGGAGACCAGAACTCGATTTTGGTAATAATTATGCAGCAGAAGAAAATCTGATGTTACTTGAGAAAGAATCAATTGTACACGATAAAACTGAATTTTCTAATATTTAATACTTATAACCAGACGGATTAACTCCTTGCCGTACTTTGACGAGCCAGACTCGTAACGAAGGTTTATAACAAAGTCTAACAAATATGAGTGTTACGCTTATCGATTTTAGACGAAATAAAATTTGATTCGTTTGTAATCAATATTTAAGCATTCAAATGAAACATTTTCTTTTCCCTTCTACGACATTTTTGTGCATAAAGACGTTCCAATCGATGCAACTGTAAAAGATTAAGTACGGCGAAGGGATTGAAAGGCTCAGAAAATGTAAATATATTATCTTCACTTTATCATAACTATTAGAAAAGAGGAGATTTCTAAATGGCTCCCGATTGTTGCAACCGAAGCCGAAAATATCTATTTCGAATAATAAATCCGCGGTCTGCTCGCGACTATAGACGCTGCCGTCGAAAAGTAGCGAACGAGTTGCGATATCGCTCCTGCGAATCACCGGGCCACACGAGCAGCCGGATTATTACTTTCGATTTTCATCCGGAGGTCAGCTCCGCGTTTCCTCCTCAAAGAATGGCCCGGGGGAAAAAGGCGGCGATTCTCGATGAGACTGCCCATTACCCGTAGTCCTGTCGCACAAAGGTAACCCACCGCCCCTCCGTTCTCATTCTGTCCCCTTTTGTTGGGAATTTCAATTGGCAAAGCGCTGCGCTAAGAGGCTCCTACAGTTTTCCTTACGGCCGCGTCGTTGGAGACAACGAGCCAGGCTAACGGGAATAAGGTCAGTTGATTAAAAAAAAAATGAAAAAAGAAGAGCAGAAGAAAAAGAAAGCGTACAGAGACAGAGAGAGAGAGAGAGAGAGAGAAAGAGAGAGAGAGAGAGCGACTAAACGAGGAGCGTGACTATTCATATGGCCAGGTATATAAAGTTCGATCGTTCGGCTTACATATGCAGATCCGTTGAGTTGCTCCGATACTATGACCCAAATCCGACCGATGAATTTGTATTTCCACGCGACGATCAAACGTGCGTGTTTCGGTTGCTTTCTGCAAGCTCGCAATTCAATATAGTGGCTCGACCAATTCAATAACGTGCTCATTAATACCGATTTGCACGGCATTACCGACGCCGATTATTTAAATCCTTAAAATCCGTCTCTTTGATGTTACGTTTCTTGACACGTATAATTTCATATTCGACGTAACGTAAATAAATTGACTTGTTAATAAACTGATGTATAACAGTTTGGAAGATCATTGTGAACGGTTACGCTTTTGAATAATTTAACAGAAAAATAGACTCTCAGGACATTTAGAACCTTTTCTAAATGGCAGTGCCGCTTAAAACGTAACGGCACGCGTCAAAGAAGTTCCAATCTCTTCTCTAGTCACGAGAGTGCACTGCCCCTGCAGACTGCGTTTGTAATGGAGCCCTTTTATGCAGCATAATTGCTAGACCAATTGCGGCTGTCCCCGGTGCTGTTCCTCGGTAGAAGACACGCGTTTGACCTCGCTTAACGCGAATCCGGGCTTAGCGGCCCGACAATGGGCACGAAACGCGTGCAGGGACCAGAACTTCCATAATTTTGCGAGTCATACGAGATGAATTTCTCGGCGGAGTGTGATGACCTGCTCGCGACCACAATTGTATAATAATTCCACGCGTTTCAGCCACGGGACGTTCAACATGCATACATTCATAAGAACCCTTGGAACAAGGATACATAGATTTGAAACACAAATGAGAGTAATGTATTGTTTATTTGCTGCCGCGAGACCGCAACGTCGAGCTAGCGACCTTTGAGTTATTGTTACAGGAAGAGCGGTCCTTGATGGTTTACATATTTGACATTTTCACGTGGCCATCCAACAACAATATAATTATTCGAGGCACTCGAACTCGCGATGCATTTCATCTTTGAATAAATTACAAATTTTCCACGTACAGCAAATCCTTGATCCGAGAGAAGCTGTCCGTGCTTATTCGTAGATCGTGTAGTTCTAGTATTTATATTAGGTCTACCGGAATGTTCTGTCCGTTTCTATCGCAACAAGTCTCGACACGTAAGCACATGTTTATTTGGCGCATGTGTGCCTCTCTATTTTTATCACTTAACGTATACATACCGACGTAGCAAATTAACTAAAATAAAGTTGATTCGCGTTAGTCTTATAAAGTTCATTTACGCCACTATTTAAGAAGATATCAAACAAGCACTGGTTCAATTTTTCGCATCAAAAGATAAAACATTTTTCGACAATGGGATATACAAATTGCCCTCGCGCTGGCAAGAAATCATTAATAACAATGGCAATTACATTATTCAATAAATTTGTATTTTGTTTTATTCCAAAAACGGACAGAACTTTCGGGTAGACCTAATATAAAGTGTTTACGACAGGGAAAAGACGTGCAGTAATTACTGCATAATAAAATGAATCGAAGATACCGCAAAGCTGCCCCCGGATAAGTACTCCTTTGAATTATGAATCGACAGGAGCCTCGAAAGTGTCGGATTCATCTGAAAAATCAAGGCGCTAGATTGCGGCCATCCTCTACCGCAGAAGCTTCGATCCATCGTGATCGAGGTCGTTTATCAAACGCCGCTTTGAACGAGATCTCCTCGACGATAGAGAACAATCGGAAAATTTGTCGGGTCATTAGCATCGGGCGACGTGGCGTCGGACGGTCTGCTGCACAGGCCAAGTCTATCTGCCATTCCACCTGCTGTCCGCGTCGACTGATTAATGGTATCACCGGCTTGCAGCTTGCAGTCGTGTTCCCCAGCCCCAGAGACGATTGCTATACCCTCCCTACAGGGAGTGTCTTTGGAAACGGTGAAAAAATCAGCGGCGAGCTATCAATTCGTCGTCAAGTTTAATGACGGCGAGTGTCCGTGATCCATCTTCGCTCGGGATCGCTTCGAAGCGGTTACAGAGGAAGTTTGAATCTCGAAATAATTGTTTATTGAATCTAGGGAGATTGAAGAGAATGCTTGTAGACTTCACTGGTTATACAACATTAATCTTCGCTCTGCGTATAGGGGAATAACCGCACCCCAGACTAACAAAAACGTACATGAAAAGCTGCCGAATGGAAAATTTCCATCTCAGGAATGCTACGTATGAGATATTTTACATACGATTAAAAAAAATGGAAATTGTTCAATTTCTAGAGAATTTTATATATTACGTTAAATTCTTAAATCTCTTCATACCTACACCCAGACTAATAAAACGTGCATGAAAAGCTGCCGAATGAAAAAATTTCCATCTTAGAAATGCTACGTATGACATATTTCACACATGACTTAGAAAAATTGAAATTGTTAAATTTCTAGAGAATTTTATATACTACATTAAATTTTTAAATCTTTTTATACCTATAGCAAGACTAATAAAAACGTACATGAAAAGTTGCCGAATGGAAAATTTCCATCTTAGGAATGCTATGTATGACATAAAAAAAAATTGATCAATTTCTTTTTCTGTATTTATAGAGAATTTGATGTCTAATATTAAATTATTAAATCTCTTCGTATCTATACCGATTTGAAAATCAATAGAATTCCAGAAATACTCTCGCAGGCTAAGTTTTTTCATTAAATTTTGCACTGGAAACATGCAGGGGGTGTGATTGCGCCCCGGCACAGGGTTAAAGATCATTGCGATAGTTTGACGCACGAGGGACGCATTAAGTTGCGAAAACGAGGGACGGATGAGGGTTATAAAGGTGTTCGCGTTTGAAGAGTGAGCGAATTTCTAGAACACATAAAAAAAACACTCGGGCAAATTTCGCTAACGTCGCAATAAACCGAAGGGGTTGCAACGGGGGTGATTATCGGTGCGTTTCCATCCCCCAGGGCGATCGCAATCGGAACACGGAGGATTTTGTCGGAACCCTCGCTTGTCCGTCATTACCGTGGCGAAAGTAGCGAATTTCGTGTTGAATGGGAAAAAGGGAGGCGAGGCAAAAAGAAAGAAACGCCGACGGAAGCGGCTTGTAAATATGCAGGACGCAGTGTCCACGGGAATTCGTCATTCGGGGGCTGTACACACAATCTACATGTAAATTACGGCCAATCACCGGGGGCACCGCGCGACGGTTGTCCCGATAAAAATCTCTGAGAAAGCGCCCACGAGCTTTTACGAGATCCCCGCCACTGGTATCGAATATCGCTCGAGGGATCGTCGATACTGGTCCCGGGCACGCTACGGGAAATGCTATCGAGATTGAGGAGTATCGGCCGAGTATCGCGGCTGATTTTACGTATGATTGGATCGCAATATCCCGCGGCACAATGCCGCCCCCGCTCGCGATTCAGCCTACGAATCGTTTACAAGAAAGGGAGTTTCGATACTAATAACCGTGGCCCGCGATCGACGATCATTTCGATTGCATCCGTCAGCCGAATTGCCACCGAGACGAATACTGTATTCCGTCGAGACGGAAGAGATTCCGCAGCGATCCAGTACGGTCGATCTGCAGATGAAAATTGGACCCGTAGCACAGTGGTTCGATTATTCTTGGTGCTAGCTGAACAGAATGATTTTTTCTCCGTTTCATTTGTTATAACTTTAGTCAGCTTTGTATTACAGATTCTAATTTCATGGAAAATGTTAATAACATATAGCATTGAACCATTCCTCTCGGTGTAATAGTTTCTAAAAATGTTCATTACAGACTCGGATAAAAAATGTTTTCATTATATGTAGGGGTATTAATTGTAACTCTGCTCTACTTCGATATACAAAATTTTAAACGCGATCAGTTCTTGAACAATGCGCACAAGCTGAAAACGTCTAACTCATTGTCAAAGGACCTGAAGATCAACAAGAACCTGAATCAAGTCCTGTAACACGACACCATACAAAGCAGCACGCGTTGTAAGCGTTGTAAACGCTGCCCGAGCGTGCGTCCTCGCACATAAAGCAGAAAGAGCAAACAAAGGATGCCAAAGCTGCGGTCTGAGTTGCAATCAAATAGAATTTCATTACAAGTTTCATGTGAGTCGGCGCCGTGTGCGTGGGCAATATCAACTGGCACGAAATGCCAGGTGGTGGAGGCTTTAACCGTTTTGATACTCAGAGATTTGAGGCTTTCACGGCTTTTCATGACACAGTTTCCACTGTTGAGGCTTTCCGGAGTAGACCGTATACTTTTCATAATTGATCGGCTGACCGATCAAAAGTCTCTCGTTCGATTCCAAACTTTCAATTGAAAGTTTAGATAAAGCGATTTGCAGATCTGTACGAGGTACATACAATACGTTTTCGAATTTTTTCAATTCGATCAATTACTAATCTCACAAAGCTGACTTTTTCTAATTGATCAGCTGACTCGTGAAAAGTCTCTCGATCGATTCGAAACTTTCAATTGAAAATTTCATCGAAGCCGGTCAACGTTGCAATGGTGACAAAAATGATCCAGGCAAATGGATCAATTACTAATCTCGCAAAGCTGACTTTTCCTAATTGATCAGCTGACTCATGAAAAGTCTCTCGTTCGATTCGAAACTTTCAATTGAAAATTTCATCAAAGCCGGTCAACGTTGCAATGAGAGACAAAATTGGTCTAGGCAATTCGATCAATTACTAATCTTACAAAGCTGACTTTTCCTAATTGATCAGCTGACCGATGAAAAGTCTCTCCTTCGATCCTAAACTTTTAATTGAAAATTTAGAAAATACGATTTGCTGATCTGTATAAAGTATATACAATACATTCTGGCAATTTCATCGAAGCCAGTCAACTTTGCAATGAGTGACAAAAATGATCCAAGCAATTGGATCAATTACTAATCTCACAAAGCTGACTATTTCTAATTGATCAGCTGACCGATGAAAAGTCTCTCGTTCGATTCGAGACTTTCAATTGAAAATTTCATCAAAGCCGGTCAACGTTGCAATGTGTGATAAAAATGGTATAGACAGTTGGATCAATTACTAATCTCGCAATCGAAAGAGTTAAGCCGGGCCAGATCGCAACGTTTTTACTATCGCTCGTCCAAAATGGCGACCGAGCTCACACAATATCGCAGAGCACTTCTTTGGCGGTGCACGCGAAGCAACGAGAAATCGTCTTGCTTGCGAAGACACCAACTCCTCCGGAGGAAATGAAGTTCGTCAAGCAGGTAATAAAATTTTCCACGGCCGGATGAAAAAAAAAAAAGACCGTCTCAGATTGCCACTAGACGTCAGCGCAAGAAATCGATAAACACGATTCGAGATCGGGACAGTAAGTACTTCAGGAGTCGTATGAGATGTTTCCGATAAAGCAGACTGGAGAAGCTACTCGATCGCGAGGCGAAGCTAATAATCCGGCTTTCTAGAAATGGCATTTGAAATTCCTCGATGAACATTTTTTCTACGAAATCGACGAGCCAAAAGTTCGAGAAAAACTTTTTTCTCTCGAAATGCTAGTAAGCGGTGGAAATTTCGTCGAAATCGGTTGAAGGTGAAACGCGCAGATTTTAGCTCATTGCGTCGTTGGCGGATTTCTATGAAATTTTCAGAATGCATACAGCTGACACAGATCTACGAAACGTATTTCTCAAATTTCCGTTAGAGATTAAAATTTTTTCGCAATTTCTATCAACTACGATTTTCTTGAAATTTCCAGTGGACCAAGTTATGCGGTTCACTTTTTAAACAGTTTAGAGTCTGACTGTAGACTAACGACACAAGACTTCGTTATACAGCGATTCTCTCGAGATGTAGCAAATTCTAAAGCATTTATTCGAGCAACACATAGGTCAGCAAAAACCGTAACTATCCGTAGAAAAGTCAATTAAGCATAATTCTCCTGAATTTCTCGAGATTGTATCTTGGATCAGCGAGTTCCTCGAACTTTCCCGTATCCGCGGGTAAAAGAACTGCATCGCGTAGCGAACTTCGCCCCCATTGCCGAACTTCTCACGTTTCCGCTCGAGGGATCGGCTTATTCGTTCTGCGGAGGACTTGAGCGAGACTTGCAGTTAGCCGGCATAACCGCGGCATGGTCGCGGACAGATGCGCAGAAAACTGCATTGTCGGGCTACTGTTTCGGGAGAAACCGACGGGTAAGCAAAAGTCTCAAAGACGTATTCAACCGGACAAGGTCTGTTCCCGAGTAATTTCGGGGGCGGTTGATAAGTCCGCGTTTTACAGAATCTTTTGTCGTCGCGAGTTCTTCGTAAAAATAATAACCGGACGAGGTAGAAAAAGGGCAGATATTAAGCAGACGCAAAGTCAGGTTGGATTCTGGTACATCCTGATTAATGTACGGCCGTGGAGGATGTTGGGACAGGAAATTGAAGTCCAGGAAGAACGACGTTCGCGGAGAGACCGCTTTGAAAGAAGTCAAAGTAAAAACGTACAGTGTGACAAAAATTTAAAACAACATGTATAATGAATAGTCTTACAAGTTGGCAGCAGTGATATTCGGTTCTGAAGTGCGACAATAATACGAACTCTGTGAAATTCATCGACAAATGAAAGTTAAGCAGGGCTCTGTCGCTCTAACAAATATGCGAGAACGTGCATAAGAATTTCAACGAGGAACCAGTTTTCTTTTCTTTAAAGAAGGTTTTTATGGCGCAAACAGCTTTGTTTCGAAGTATCTCTGCGGCTCCGAGACGCAGGAGCATTTGCGTTAACGCGATGAAGACTGCGCGGAGAGATAACGGCGGTGCGCAACGTTTGCGTTGAATAAATTACAAGATAAAAACATTTAAGAATTGCCTTTGACCAATCTTGGTACTTGCGGGTAGACGGGATCGTCGAAGCGGTTCGAAAATACCCAAGAAACTCGTTAGCGTGGGTAGTGGTGGATTTAACGAGCCGTTATTAACGAAAGGGCCAAGCGGTAAGTGGATAGAATCTGAGTTAGCCGAGGTTAAATTGCTGTCGGTGGAATTCGCCGGTTTTCTTCGCATTTCGATCTCTGTATTGTCAAGTTGGTCCAAATGGCTCGCCTCTGGACGTCCATTGGTCGCGTCACGTGACGCATTGTTAATGATAATGCGACGCGTTCATTAGTTTATAGCGTCGCGCGCGCGGGATGATTGATAGCTTCGTGGGAGAAAACGGAGCTCGGTAATTGTTATACGGGGACGATAAATTATGTCGGCCGGAGTGACAGATAACCAGCTGAGGTAGGTCCGTGGGAATCCACGCGCACCGTTTCGCCTTAATTCGCCGTCAGAATTATTTCGTTACACTGGGGAGCGGCCTATTTGTCAAGTTTACGGCTTGGGTGCCCTCCACCCCCGCCGCGGCACCCCTATTTACGGTAGCATCGCAATTTCACACAAACGGGGCGTGGGTTCAACGCCGAGGAACGAGTTAAATCTGCGGAAAACTGCGCTAATCGTCGACAAGCCAATCCGCGTCCGGCTCTCGACGTTTTATCCATTTTAATCGTTGGTTAATGTCGCTGGATATTTGTTCACGGCTAAGGAGACCTTCGCAGGATCGCTGGCGAACGAGTAAGAAAAACATTCGTGTTTAAAAATAGTACCGTTGACGATACTGTGAAGTTCAGCGAGACAAGGAACTCCTTTGCGATCTCTATAGAAAGACAATGATTTATTCGAATTCTCGGGCGTTAATTTGCCAAATTATTGAAATTTTAGAACTTTAGTCCCCTTGGTTGCCTTTAAATTTTTGGATAAGATCGGAAAAAATCGAAAGTCGAAAAATAAGCACTCTACGAGCCACGCGGCGCGAGGTGAACCGCATTAAACGTGTCTGCACTTGTTCCGCAGTCTGTCGTTGGACCGACGACCGTGGACGAGTGTCTTCGCGGATGATCTTTGAAGTCTGTTCCTTGGCAGGCGACTTCGTTTCGCGGCGCGAGGTCGACGAGCACTCTCATCATCGTCAAGACTTCCCTCACGGGGGAGAGACGAGAGTAGCGCGTCAGGAACGACAAGGAATGTTGGGTACGTCGCGAGTATTGGGAAACGGGGCGTGCACAGGCTGCGCCACGCGCGACTCGGATTTAATTAAAACACCAGGGAGAAGCTCCGTCGAGGGCGAAGCTTCCTGGTCGGATGGTTCCTCGGATGCCCGCCGTCTAGGCAGAAGCTAGCGCGAGTAATCTTTTTAAGAAACTTGCCTCCCGAATAATGAAATATTACCCTTTTACTTTGCTGGCACGGGGGTCAGCCAAACATTAACCGGATTTCGCATTGGACAACGGCGCAGTCGCTCTAATCTAGATAAGACGAAGTGGAATCTTACATACGGTAAAGCCGACATTACCGTACTTTGTTTACAGTAAAATCCGCATTACTGTCCAACAGCCGTATTTATGGTGGACAGTAAGATTGGTGTGTACACGTATGATCGTATTTTTGTTACTCCAAAGGCGATTCCGACCATAGAGAAGGATTGATTGAAATTCGAAGGTGAAGCCGAACATAGAGAAGGATAGAATGACATTCAAAGGAGAAGCTGAACATAGAGAAGGAAGAATGAAATTCAAAGGAGAAGCCGAAGTCTCCGAAGTCTCTTTCTTTCCAATACGCTGTCGTTCCTTGCGACCGAAACTTGAATTGTCAATTTACCACTAAATACAATTGGAATTATGTCGTGTTTAGTCTTATATTAATCAGAAAAATGCCAGAAATACGATAGTGAAATTTCATTAAAAAAATAATGAAAATTAAGAAAGTTGAAAATTTCGATTCATTCGAGTCGATGCGTGGTGTTTACACCGATATACCCGAGCCGAGATCGATCATCGCCGCCTTCGGCGCGGCGTGGCGTCGGCCGCCAGTGGAGTGAGACGGCACTGGACAGTGAAGTGAATATAAACAAAGGACAGTAATGCGGATTTTACTGTATATTACGTTCAATGTCCAGTGTCTAATCAAAATTGTAAATATTTACGTACAATGTTGTGGTTGCGTCCCAATATAGATATATAAATATGCCATCGCGTGGTGCACTCCTTTCTTTTGTTTATCCAAACAGTCACCCGTGTCTCCACTTAAAACATAGCACTTGTTCGATACACACGCCTTTGATCGCAGCATTCCATTCATACGCATCTTTTTCTTGTTATAATTTTTATGTTGAAAGCGATCTTTGCGACGAAATTTGGAATAGATGTTGTCACAGAAGATATGTACATTATATCAAGCATATCTTTGTCAATGTTAAAAAATTTTTATACGTATTTTTACCGATCTCCAAGCCTGATTAAGAGCTTTTAGATTTTCATGACTTTCTTTGCATAAATTAGTGTTCGAATTTCATTCTATCCTTCTCTATGTTCGGCTTCTTCTTTGAATTTCATTCTGTCCTTCTCTATGTTCGGCTTCTCCTTTGAATTTCATTGTCCTTCTCTGTGTTCGGACTCTCCTTTGAAGTAACAAAAATACGATCAAACATACGAACCTTACTGTCCACCATAATACGGCTGTTGGACAGTAATGTCGGCTTTACTGTACTACAAATAATCACGCGTAACAGTTATTTCGACATGCTTTAAGACGTGCTTTAAACGTTACTCTGTATCTCGAGTACTATTAGCCATTTTTACTAGAACAATTAGGTGGATGGATAGCGAAGGGGACGCTCGACAGCGTCATTGGTAAAAAGAATTCTTATAATCGTTAAACGCACAAAGATAATAAATTTATTAGCGTATTGTGATCAATAAAGTAATGCGAGTATCTCGAGTACTATTAACCACTTTTACTAAAAAATTAGGTGGTCAGATATTTAAGGGAGTGCTCATCGACATCGTCAGCGAAAAGAATAGTTTTAGACATTAAACAATCAGAAATAATAAATTATCAATGATTACTATAACGGCGATCGAAATTGGCCGAAATTAGTTCGGGTGGGGAGAGTTGCGCATTGCGCAACGATCGCCGAGCGCGCTCAGTCAGTCAGTCAGTCAGTCAGTCAGTCGGGCAGAAGCGGTCGGACTTCGGGACACAGGAGTCCAAGAAAGCTAAAGAAAAATGTAATTTTCATTCCATAGTTTAAACAATAATATTTTGTTTTCTGGATCGAAAAAAACATCGACGTTGAAAATTTGAAAGGGTGGTTTCTCAAGATAAAAGTCTGCTCTATCGCGTGGTATAGTTCGATTTTCCGCTGGGCCCTTATTTTTTAATATAAATTGAAAAGTATCCTCAAAAATGAGTGCAAAAGCGGCGTCTCTCCGTCTTTAATAATTGTTTAAACATGTTTAGACAATCGTAATGTATTAATATTATCACTGTATTCGGGAAAGTCTACGGAATCTTTTGCCGTAAAGAGCAATTCAATATCTTATATAATAACATCACAATATTTGTTCAAATTTGAAAAATAGGTTTTTTTTAAAGTCACGTTTCTCAAAAACTGTGCGTGTAGGAAAAAAAATTAAAGGCAGATTCGGAATAAGCGCAAAAAACTCTATAAGGGACACACAAAAGTTATAGCGAATCATAAAAAAAAGTTGAAATTTGTTGGACAGTGATTGGGGATAAACTGTATTCCCCTAGATTTCCGATCGGGAAACACTGCATAAAGGTCAAGATGCGATTTGAAGAGTATAGCGCGCCTAATACGTGTATCAAACATGTACGGACTTGACTTAAGGTATACGTAAGTACGCGTAAGCCCCGAACGTGTGAAATTACGGCTTCTGTGTTGTATAAGTCGTGCACGTACTAAATTCTGCAGGCTGTAGCTTAAACCGTGCAACTCGGAGTAGAAAACAAGCTACATTAATTACGAATGGAAATGGCTATCTCGGACGTGTGCTTTATCCTAGCCAGACGACGACTCGGAGGATATCTTCAAAGGCGCAGAATCGCATCAAAGATACGAAGTTATTCAAAGGTAAAATATAGTTCTATTAAACTGTTATTGTCGCCGGCGGGACACACAGTTCCAGGGTTAATGTCGGAACGGGAGGAGACCCAATTTGCGAAACCTTGCTTCCCAGCGCGGCTACCAAGTTCTGAATATTCAATAAATCCGAGTCCCGCGTGGAGCAGTCTTTGGCACAAGTCCTGAACCTATTACCTACGGCCGCGTAACGGAGTTACAATGTGGGATTCGCGAGAACTTAAAAGGGCGACCGAGATTCTTCCAGCAAGTTGGACCTCGTACAATCCTTTTTCAGACTCTGCCCTTGACCCCACCGCGAGAACATGTATAGCACCTTGGATTTATGGAAAAAGAACGTCCTAGACCCGTCGGCGACGTACATCCACGTGTACCACTCGTAACGCGGACGCGAAATTCTTCTTTATCTCATCCTTTCGGAGACAATATCTGCGCATTCCTACGCCCCGCATTTCTAAATGTCAAGTCCGCTGTGTCTGGAAAATTCGCGCCTATGTTATTCGCAGACCTATAGCAATTCCAGCAGGAAGGGATCCTTGGAAAGCTCAATCAGTTTGGAATCTCTGATTGCGGGACAGGCCACCGGCCAAGAGAAAATGTAATAAGAACGTGCCCCGCGCAGAGAAATCCGCGCGAACCAATCTGCACGTCACCGAGAACGTCGTTGAACTTTTCTCCACGAAGTTACAGAATTTTAATATTCACGATTTCTGTCGCCGTATAATTTTTATAAGTGGCAATCTGAAACCGAAGGATCGACACCGTTGCCGAAGACAAGCCGAAAGAAGTCTCCCGCATAGTTACGAAGTGGTTAATGACACGCATTGTCGACGATGTTGTAATTTGGCAGGAAGCGAAAAGGAAACGCGCAGCAATAAAGATGATCGGGATTCGACGGTGGTTCGAGAATGTGCAGCTGTTCCCTGGAAATCGGAAGACCAGCGCTCCCGAGATTTCTGGGTCATTCCCGATACATAAATGCCACTAACCGGAGGGAAGGAAACTATTAACGAAATGCATCCTCCATCGGCGATCGATTTGTAACTAGGCGGAGAAGAAGCTCCGCGATTCGCTGTATTACGTCCGTGCCTGTTCCGTGAAATCCGCTCATCCATCAGCAATTAGCAATTACCATAATTCAGCCAGGAAACTTCCTTTTCGAACTGGGAAATGGCTACAATCTCCTGCCGCAATGCACGATTATATGGGAAACGAATCGTGAGAAACGGATCCACGCCGGTATTGTCGCTGGAGCGTGAGATTGCGAAAAAAGAAATATCTGATGAACTGGGGCGAGCACAACTAAAATCGCGGAACGTTTAAATTATTTTAATAGGCCGGATAATTGGCAAAGGATTGTACCAACATCCGAGTACGCGAGAGAGAATCGTCTCTAATACGATGCTACCAATTATACAGGTAATGCTATGAATACGATTGAGTGGTGTGAAATGCTTCCATATTGCTGCGACCGAGTTATATAAGATTATAGAGCGAAACTTTAATATTTAATAAGCCATCATCCTTTTCCAGAAATAATTCGTTTCAAACCTCTTCGCTTCTGACAAAGAAAATTGAATCGGTGTTGTTACGATTAATTTACGAGACCTATCACAATACGATTGAGTGTTATGAAATGCTTTTCCATATTGCTGTGACCGAGTTATATAAGATTATAGATCGGAACTTTAATATTTAATAAGCCACCATCCTTTTCCAGAAATGATTCGTTTTAAACCGCTTCGCTTCTGTCGCTAAAGAAACTTGAATCAGTGTTGTTATTTTTAATTTACGAGACCTATCGCAATACGATTGAATAGTATGAAATGCTTCTATACTGCTGCGACCGAGATATATAAGATTACAAAGTGGAATTTTAATATTCAATAAGCCATCGTCCTTTTCCAGAAACGATTCGTTTTAAATTTCTTCGGTTCTGCCGCTAAAGAAAATTGCATCAGTGTTGTTACGATTAATTTACGAGACCTATCACAATACGATTGAGTGGTATGAAATGCTTCCATATTGCTGTGTTTGAGTTATATAAGATTATAGAGTGGAATTTTAATATTTAATAAGCCACCATCCTTTTCCAGAAACGATTCGTTTTAAACCTCTTCGCTTCTGTCGCTAAAGAAACTTGAATCAGTGTTGTTATTTTTAATTTACGAGACCTATCGCAATACGATTGAATAGTATGAAATGCTTCTATACTGCTGCGACCGAGATATATAAATTTACAAAGTGGAATTTTAATATTCAATAAGCCATCGTCCTTTTCCAGAAACGATTCGTTTTAAATTTCTTCGGTTCTGCCGCTAAAGAAAATTGAATCAGTGTTGTTACGATTAATTTACGAGACCTATCACAATACGATTGAGTGGTATGAAATGCTTCCATATTGCTGTGTTTGAGTTATATAAGATTATAGAGTGGAATTTTAATATTTAATAAGCCACCATCCTTTTCCAGAAACGATTCGTTTTAAACCTCTTCGCTTCTGTCGCTAAAGAAAATTGAATCAGTGTTGTTACGATTAATTTACGAGACCTATCGATCAGCTCGCGCTTTAATCATGTGTTGGGCGACGACAACGTTGCGAAATGAAATACTGCAGAGAAGCAACTCAGGATCGTTGACAAGAAGTCTGTGCGACGTCTTTGGAGCCATCGTTGAAGAGGCATCTGTAACTTAGTTCATAAGCGCGGGCAGTTAATTACCATTTGCCAGATATAATTAACAGGGGGGTCACGCGGAGAGCTCACGTTGTGTTATTCCGAGGCTGGGACAAGAAGTTCGTGTTTAATACCTCGCGAGGCTCTGATTACGAATGAATTTATTTATGGCTCGCAGCATCTCAGGCGAACGTTATGCAAGATACACGCAGTTTGAATAAACTTCCGTGAATTGCGATAGAATCGCCTTATAATCGCTCGCTAACTTCGAAATAGAGAAAAAGGAAGCTCGAAATTTACCCAATGATAACCAGATAAGTTTTAATCAGAGTTTAATCCGTTAACAAACTTCGTTGCGTGTGGTTGCTATGATATTAATAAAATCTCTCTTCTGCTTCGCTGCAGTAGCACGTTTGCTGTCGAACGAATACGAAATGTCAACGACGAGGAACCTCGAGCGGGTTGAAACGAAATTTCTACACGCGATTCTTACGTTATACGCGTAGAATTATCCGCGATTTATCAACAACATATTAATTCGAAATTATAAAAACATTATTAAGATCATACCGTTGATTGCACCGTTAATGTTTTTAACATTCCTTCGAGTAATAAATTCTTAAAATATATGAATTAAATCATCAAAGTCATTCCTGTACGTAGAACTGTTGTTAAATCCGCTTTTGGATCTTACTTGCGGACTGATTCGATGTTAATTACTGTTTCATCGTAAGAACTCCAGCAAACTAAAACAACGTTTTAGTCGACACTTTATTCCGAAGTAATTTCCTCGGATCGGATAGCACTCAGCAATCAAACAGGTATTTATTCAGAAAATAACGACCGATGGAGGTGTAAAAGGGTTGATTCCATCAAACGAACTTGCTTCAAAGTTCTTCAATCTTCAGCGAGATTTGATCGAGGTATTCTCGTCGGCGTAAGACTACGGTTCCGAAACTATCTATTCTTCCGGAAGATCGGAAACACATTCCGCGGTACGTATCGTTATCGAACCGACGAATACGAAGCTCGTTTAGGGAGTAATTCGAGCGAACGTTCGCGAGGCGACGATGATCACGCGATATAAGTTTAATTGGCACTCGTGGGCGCGTGCTTGTTCCAATTAACGGGAATCCGCGCCGCGTGTCCGATCGACAGACAATTCGCGGGCGACAACGGTTTTCGCGAACAATGGACGACGTTTCGTTAAAACGAGGGAAGAGCCGGCCAATGGCCCGGGCCGCTCTTCCGTTTTCGAAACAGTCTCAAGAACTTTCAAGATTGCCTCGGCACGAGTGCCACGAAGCCTTTTAATTTGGCACAATGGCACGGAGAGCCGGAAAACGCGGAAACCGGCCGACGAAGACGTAAGAGACGCTGCCAGTGATTAGTTGGCCAGAATCCCATACATCCGACACACTTTCTGCAATGCCGCTTCCGTCCTACCTCCCTTGCACTCGCATCTTTCTCGGAATTAAATGCCTGCTCCTCAAAAACCACTCTCCGGATACTCACCTGTAACAGAAAACGAAATAAGCTAGATCAAGGATTGTTCGATCGTCCGTTGGGAAATATCATTTTTCTTAACACGTATTTGCATAACATCGAGATGCCAGTCGTTGACGTAATGTTACGGCGTTTATTTATGACACGAAGCGAATCGTTTTTCATGCATGCGACGACGGGAATATCGATGCCTGGTTGATTCCGTGATTGTGTAACAATTCCTTGTGTTAGAAACGTTCCGTGAGGATGGTTGTCGAGCTCCTCTTTATTCGGCTTTAATAGAAATTCAAATTTCAACACTTCTTAAAATATTGTTTGTTGAAAAAGAACTTTGTTATCAACCCGAGTTCTCGACGAATAAAGTATTCACGTGGAAAAACTTTTAGTACCGTTGATCGGTACCAATTTTAATATATTGGCTCGGCAAGAAAGTAATTTCGGTATTTTAAGGTGAAATGAAACCAAATTTCTTTATTCAAGCGACGAACTTTAACGAATAAAATATTTTCTTATTTATTTTTTTGTTGGCAAAAGATCATCGAACAAAAGGGAAAATATCTTATTCGTTGAAGTTCGTTGCTCGAATAAAAAAAGTTGGGCACTATTTCACCTTGAAATATCGAAATTACTTTTTTGCCAACCCAATAATTTTAAAAAGAATTTTCAATTGGCATAAAGATCCGCAGTCTGATAATACGCACTAGCACCGCTAACAATGCTGCGTTATCAGAGTATACCAGAAAATAACTTTCAACTTGTCGCGGTATATAAAATAATATTTTTCGATCAACTTTTGTCTCTTTTCCCATCACTGTATTTTATTATTATCACCGGCTAAATCGGTCCATAAGCGACGTACATGCGCGGAACACTTTTCCTCCTAAATTGAGTTGACTTTATTGCATAATTCATACAGTCTAAATAGAATTTCCATCAGAACTTTCGGTACACCGATGAAGAAGTAACCCGACTGGGCAGATAGGTGTTGGATTATAGGCGTAATATACTACACGCGAAAGCGTAAATAATAATAGGATATCCGGGAAGGATATGCTCGAGGCGTCAAGAGAATCTCTCTCTATCTCGGGAAATAGGTAGTTGATCCACTTCTCGATAAACGTATCGAGCAGAGAGTTCCATCTCGGAAGCGGAATAGCTCCTTTCGGGAATTACACGGCAGCCACCGATCATTTTTAACTGTCGCGAGAATTTATTGCCAGTCACACGAGCGGAGGCCGCTAGTTCTTCGGCACAGTCTCACGGGGTGATATACAGCTACGATAATCACCGACTCTTACGTAGTAGCTTCGGTAGAATGTGATTCCCACTAAAATGCTTCACACGGATTTTTTCGTTCACCGGCATTTCTGTCGGAGAAGTGGAAATAATCCTCGAAGTTGAAAGAAAAAATCCGTTTCATTCAACGAAAAAATTGATTTTGCATACAGATCCGCAGTCTAGAGATAAGCAAGGTAATATCTTGGAAGAAATTGAATAACTTATTTATGTTTAATAGACTTTTTACGCATAAAGTTATGTTTATTAAAGAATACAGAATTTCGCCCTGCACGATATTTGCCTATCTCTGATAGATCTGAAGATACACGATCAAACATGCTTCCTACTCCACCTTGGGGATTGTTTCCACCCCCTCGAACGCGACTGGTGGTAGCTAAAAAGAGGTGTCTATAGAAAATAACTCTTCTTTATATTTAATAAATATAGGGTATAATTTATTTTCACTTTACAAAATTACAAGTGAGTAAGAAGAAGCAAGAACGAGTTACGTCGCTCGCGTGGTCAGAACATCAACCGAACGTCGATGGCATCGCGAAAACAAAACACCAACGAAGAGGGCACAGCCGATACTGCAAATCGGTGCGCGCCCTCATTTGTTATTAGCGCCTCGCGGAGATTGAAAAGCATCCTTTACTTTCCAACAGTGTCAAATATTTTTCTGGGATCCAGCTTTACCGAAGTCATCGAGGGCTATCGCTTCGTCGCGTCCCTTTGTCAGTGTCCGGGACGGGCGCCCGGTTTCCCTAAAATCGCGTGGAGCCGAAACTGCTTGAAAGGGGTCCGGGGAGAGAAAGCAAGATGTACGAGAGACAAATCGTGTATGCGAAGCGAACGACGAGGAGTGGGTCTCGAGTGTTTCAAGTTGGCAAGCCGCGAGGCAGCTTCGGCGCTTTCGCGGCTCGAGTGCCACGAAACCAGCGGAAAAGGCTTCAGCTCCACGCGGTAGAGGCAACCCGTTCGCCTCGAAGAAGCCAGACCGAAGTCAGCGATTCCTATCCTCGCCGCAGAATAGCGACTTATTGCTCTCTATCGGGCGGGACCGCCCTCGAAATGACCCCTGAGCTTCAGCGCTCTCCTTCTTTTCCCCTTCAAGCCCGGGCGTTCCGACATCTGTTCCAATCGTCGTGATCCGCTCGATACGCCGATAAAAACGATACCGAAAGCACTCTCGAGCTTTATTTTCAGTCGTCGCGTCTCGCGGGTCGTTAACACCGATCCGTGGGCCGTGCACGATTCATGCTCGATCGCTGCCACGGCCTCTGCCACGGCCACCCGACATTTCTTTACAGTGGGACGAAAATATCTATAGGATATTTCGAAAATTCTTTCTGTTTTTAATCCTCATCCGTCCTTAGCGAAATAAGTTATGCGTACTACAGTAAAGTCCAGATTACTGTCCTCGGTAAACACCAGGTTCTAAGTCCAGTGCCTACTCGTTCCAGTAGCGGCGATGATTGATCTCGGCTCGCGTATATCGGTGTAAACACCACGCATCGACTCGAATGAATCGAAATGTTCAACTTTCTTAATTTTCATTATTTTTTTAATGAAATTTCGCTATCGTATTTCTGGAATTTTTCTGATTAATATAAGACCAAACACGATATACAGTTGCGGGCAAATTTAAGACCCTCTAAAAAAGACGATAACTGTTTTAATATTGTACTATACGATTTTAACTTTTTTTGGGAAGCTAGAGCAATTAGTTTACCGCAGGATGTGAAAAGAAATTTTTTCAAAAATTGTAATTGATCTACATTGTAGAAAAAAATAGTAGAAGTTGCATTTTCAACTTTTTTATGAGGATCTATGTTGGAAATTTAAAGAATACGTTTTGTCGATCCGTGTTAATTATATGCACCGTGAAAGTTTCATCGAAATCGGTTGATTTGGGAAAAACGACTGGCATCGAAAGATGTAAGAATCCTTAGATTTATTGCAGTTAGAGGTCGAAAATCGTGAAAATCTGCAATTTTTACCGTCTTTACACGTTTGTAGCTCGTTGCAACGTCGACCGATTTTGACGAAATTTTCAGAATATGTTTAATCGACACGGATCGACAAAACGTATTTTTAAAATTTTCAATATATGAATATAGAATTTTTCAACAATTCCGATCAATTGCAATTTTTTCAACAATTTCTTTTCACATCCTGTAGTAAACTAATTGCTCTGGCATCCCAAAAAAATTCAAATCGTATAGTACAATACTAAAATAGTTATCGTCTTTTCTAGAGCGTCTTAAACGTTTGTTCCCTACTGTAATTCCAATTGTATTTAGTGGTTAAATCGACGATTCAAGTTTCGGTCGCAACGAAGGACAGCGTATTGGAAAGAAAGAGACAACTCATTCTGTCCTTCTCTATGTTCGGACTCTCCTTTGAAGTAACAAAAATACGATCACAAACATCAACCTACTGTCCACCATAAATACGGCTGTAGGACGGTAATCTCTCTCGACTTTACTGTATTCTGTCATTCAATGCGAAACACATTATCGAAAAACCTACGATGTAAACGTTAACTCAACAATTTTAACACTTTACCTACCGAAAGCCTATTAACCCTTACCACTCGAGTGGCGCCTCTGAGGCGCTTTTAAAAATTGCTGTACTATTATTTAAAATATTGTTTACGCTATTAGATTTGTCGGTATTTGTTGGAACATATGCAAAAGAAAGTCGAGTGTTGAAGGATACTAACAGTGTCTTTGGATGTTTTAACGGTTCTCAGATCAGAAGTGGAAGGCCTGCAGTCTTTCTGTTCCAAGGGGGGGCCTGAGCAATAAACTTAGGGTCCTCGTGTATCTGTATTTCCGAGTGGACCCAACAAGGTTCTTTCCGCCCCCAAACTTTCTCCTTTTTAGCTTCGCTTTAGTTTCGGCTTGTAAACCGTACAGACGTCTTCTGACAAGTTTCCCTCGTTGAAATAAGGAATAGTAGTATTGAATCTTGTGCGTGATTTTTCTTTATTATTAATACCCATTTCCATTAGTATTTAATCAATTACTAAAGATTTAAGTATTGTATGAGGTATCATATCAATGCCACATCTACCAGATTTAAAAAATCATAGAGAATGCAAATATTCTAGGTCAGAAGAAACGTTTGATTTTCGAGTTAAAACAGCTCCGAGTGCAAAGGGTTTATAGGATTTTCAATAATTGCGCTGTACCAAAAGAAAGCATAGAAATTTACTTTTACATTGCAATCTTGAATGAACCAATTAGATGACGTTACCGAGGGTAACTTGATAGTTCATAATCAAAATTGCTGTTGCAATACAAGCTTTCGTTAAAAAGTGTTTAGCCATGTACCATAAATTTTTCAATATTATGCAATAGTCACCGGTCGTTAATGTGTCAATAAAGAAACATCGAAAAATAACTGTTTACCTTGTTACTTCATCGATTTTCTACCACTGCGTCAATTTGACACCGTGGTACAGATTCAGTTGAGACGGAAGTTATTTTCCGCGGGTTTGTATCAGAAATTTCAAAAATACGCTTCCACAGATTTGCATCGGTTATGAACATTCTGAATAGTTCATTGAAATCTCCGGGCAAGTAATTATTCGACAGATACCTTGCATAACCCGTTGGCAAGTTCTACGTAGCTCTGAAACGTACATTGTCATTCATGAATTTAAAGGACCTGTCGAACTTTGAAACAAGAAAACTTCCTCGTGAAGAGGAACAAGATAATCCCGTTATACGGTCATGGAAAAGCTACGTTAAACTAAAACTCAGAGATGATTCAATAACGTAGACCAGTTTCGTATCCAGAAACATACATGTACTTAACAAACACTTCGATCGATAAAACACTCCGAAAGGCGACCTTATTTTTCCCAGCTAGATTGGGCATTTGACCCAGTGTGCAGCGCGAACACGAGGATTTCTTTAGATTATAGAGAGGGACTGTCTCTTTATTTTTTCGCGTCGCTTGCGCCGAGAGGAAACCCGACATAGGAAATGCACCTTGCGTAAACACGCTCCAAAGGACATACAGTGCAAATACACTTCCACGAGTTCCGTCCGAAGAAAATTTCTCGAGGAAGCTTTCCACGAGTCGCGGGCAGGCAATCGATCATAATCCCCCCCTCGACCAAGGACGACGGAACTTCGATAGAATTTCGAGGGAGTCTGTGAAAGCACCGACCTGATATCTGTACCCTCTCCTGTATCCAGAGATATCCCGAATTCCATTGGCCACGATGTTCGACTCCGATAAGCTGGGAATCGAAGATGAGCCGCTGGGAACTGTTTGCGAAGGGTGCTGTTCGTCGTACACGTATGTGTGCGAACAACTCTTGTTCTCAAAAACACCAAGCTGTTACGTTAACGCTCACCTAATCTCTAACCCTTTGACTGCAGGTGCTGTCTCGGTCGAAGCCATTAGCATTTTACTACACGAAATTTGCTCGTCGATCGTTTCATCTACCAATATTCCACGTACATTCGTTAAATCCGTGGTCTAATGGAAACGCATCGAGAGAACATATTTTTTACATTTATTCAAAACCCGAATACTTTGCCGAACGCTTCGATAAACAATCGTCAAATAAAGTCACTTGTTCGCGCGCACGTTTCGATAGAAGTTGCGTCAAATTTCACAAATGCACACTCGAACGTTGTATGAATTGAAACTGTATCGCTTTGACTGGCCGGTGTGCTCCTAGTATTACGCGGTATATCAATTTTTAATTCGAAAGATGCGAAATCTATGGAATGTACGAAACCCCTTGTCGACTTTTCGTCAAATTACACGGCACGATTAATTCTCGTCCGACTGCTGTTCATTTCCACAGCAATCGTACTCCGAGTAATCACGCTTCGAATGGAAATGAATATTACAAATTTAGATAGCTCCCGTTTCACCGAACATCTTCGAGAACGCGCGCTTACAAACAACGTCTAATGCACGAGTTGCGCCCAACTCGGCACAAACAGTGATCTAAGATTATCAGGACAGGAGAGATACCGGACTGTCGTGATAATTATTCCGATACACGCCCCAATTAGCAACTCTCAGAGAAGCAATGCTACAGTCCTGCACGGCACGGTCTATCGGCGATATACATAGCATCTCTTAGCGCACAATAGCTGTCTACGTTCACACGATACTCGTGTTCCGGAAGATATGGTCTGGATAAACGTCTCCGAGGTATGGCGCAATCTTTATCCGAGTCGGTTGATACGCACGATATCAATCCTAATAATACGATACGCCCACCTAATTTGCCTTCTGCGTAACGGGGTAACGTAAAATTCTCAAAAAAATTATTTACTGTTATTATTTTATTGTACAAATGAAACATTTGTGCAAACAATTTCCGTATTTGAAATGTGGGGTAACGGTATCGAAGAATTCGATTGCACTTGGACAGGACTCTCGTGACAGCCCATCTCTCGGTACAGAGTCGCCGGATTAACCTCTTAACCGCGGAATTTAGTATTAAAAGTTCCTCGCAGAGTGTGGAATTAAAATCAAGCACCGACGAGTGTACACGTCGAACGCAAGGCAAATGATCCTGTTATAAATTTAACGAAGAACTAGGAAGGATTTGATGTTTCTTTGATAAAAAATTAACGATTCGTTCTCGAAAAGGTTATTGTTATTGCACCGCAATGGAGATTTCGATGACGTCTATACACGTTGAACGCAGTTAACTGGTTAAGACTTGTGTCCCCACTCTACCTTCATCGTCTACGATGCTTCGCGTGACGCGTTTTGTCTCTGTCGTGCATGCGTGCCGACAGAGAGAGACCTTCCGCGATTCTGGCTCGGTATTACCGGGGTTAATTCGTGTCCGCGAAACTTTGCCGAGAAACGGGACAGCACAAAGGCCAGCCGCTGCATCCATATTTTCCGAGGAACGGGGCTGAAGTGTTGCGACGAGTATTGCGACGCAAACCCGGCGTCGAAAAAAGCTCTCGAGGAGACAGAAAGGAACCGCGCCGGCCGAGCGCGTCAAAATATTCGATACATATTCAGCGGATGCATTATGCGGATTTGCATTCCAAAGACAAAAGGGTCGAGGGCCGAAAGTGGTTGTTCCGTCGCGAGCGAACAGTATCCGCGCCGACTTGGACGAGCTTTCGGTGGCCGTTGCCAGGTGGCCGACATTAGCGTTCCAACACGCTTCGCCGAATTTATGATGGATCCGCGATCGATAGGAACCCCGGAAGCGGGTTCGTTAAACGACGCAAATCGTAGGAAGCGGCCGCTATACCGCATTGCGAGACCGCATTACCGAGCCGAACAACCTGGCAACGCCCATAATTCACAGCCTTCTATAACAATCGCGCCGCTGCGCTGGCTCCCGTGCACGATATCTCCAATTGCAACGACGTGTTGGCCAGGCGTGCCGAACAACCTACAACCTACAACCCTCTCTCGTTCAATCCGAACCTGCGCGCACCCACGCACAGTGACGCGACATTATAGGAACGTTGGACATTCGAACGAAAGGGTACAGCCGGAGAAGATTGACGAAAGTGCCCCCAAACTAAATTGTTTTGTGGTCAATCTGATTTCGGTCCTATATCACAAGTTTCAAGTCGACACCTCTGTCGCAGGGGTAGCTGTACGATCAACATTGTTTCAACGATTTTTTACGTCAGTTCTGCTCAACAATATATTACGAAATAATTCACGAACATTCTACTTGATAAGACACAGTGGCGCGACCTTATAGGAATGTTGGACATTCGAACGAAAGGGTACAGCCGGAGAAGATTGACGAAAGTGCCCCCAAACTAAATTGTTTTGTGGTCAATTTGATTTCGGTCCTATATCACAAGTTTCAAGTCGACACCTCTGTCGCAGGGGTAGCTGTACGATCAACATTGTTTCAACGATTTTTTACGTCAGTTCTGCTCAACAAAATATTACGAAAAAATTCACGAACATTCAACTAAATAACACACAGTGGCGCGACCTTATAGGAATATTGGACATTCGAACGAAAGGGTATAGCCGGAGAAGATTGACGAAAGTGCCCCCAAACTAAATTGTTTTGTGGTCAATTTGATTTCGGTCCTATATCATGTAGCGGCCATCGGCACGTACAATAAAACATTTGGCGCGTGCAAATGGTCGGGACGGTTTACGAGGCAAGCGACAAGGAAGCTATTTTTGAGAAAGCCGTTTCTTAGCACTGGCAATGTAGTTATTTTAGACAATGCATATTTCGTCATAAAGAGTATTCCGTAGCCGGCCTCAGTAGCAAATGCTAGTGTCGTAAACCCCCGAATTTCCGAAGGGTCACGCCGACCGAAGTCCGACGGGTCCACTCAAGGCCACCACATGTTCCTCGCGGACCCGGAGGAAAATCCGTTACATCATAAAAAGACCCTACGGTCATCTCCAGCATTTCCAAAAAGCGCATCTTGAGCACAAGGAATGGTGGGGGTGTACCGGAGGAGTAAACTACCCGATTGGCAGCAATTGTAACCGGCTGTCCAATCAGGGTAGTTTTGAAGTAAAGATCCGCCCCGCGAGTTTCATTTAAAAGGACCCGCGGAACGCGAAGAGCTAAGAAGCTATAGAAACGTGGTGATCCGAACACTGCTAAAAGAGCTAATAAAGAACGTTCTCTAGAACTTGCGTCAAACTTATTTACAGAACACCCTGGCTTCTTCAATCACAAGTTTCAAGTCGACACCCCTATCGCAGGGGTAGCTGTACGATCAACATTGTTTCAACGATTTTTTACGTCAGTTCTGCCCAACAAAATATTACGAAAAAATTCACGAACATTCTACTTGATAAGACACAGTGGCGCGACCGTATAGGAATGTTGGATATTCGAACGAAAGGGTACTGCCGGAGAAGATTGACGAAAGTGCCCCCAAACTAAATTGTTTAGTGGTCAATTTGATTTCGGTCCTATATCACAAGTTTCAAGTCGAAACCCCTACCGCAAGGGTAGCTGTACGATCAACATGGTTTCAACGATTTTTTTCGTCAGTTCTTGTCAACAAAAAAGTACGAAAAAATTCACGAACATTCTACTTAATAGCACACGCGTTTATAAATTTTCCCGAATTTTTGACTGCAACGTCGATTTCTATAAAACTCCAGAATTATATTATATTATCAGATGACCATGTGTATATTGGTATCTCAGTTGTGTCTCGTTACGATTATTAATGTATATTTCTTCAGATTCTTCGGATTACGCAAATATTTAAAAGAAAAACCTGGAAAATCTCGAAAAACCGGAGAACGTTCGTCATAGGAAGAACGATTCAACAGCTTCCGTGGAAGTCGACGATTCTCCCGAACGAGAGGGATCTTTTCCAGGCGAGAGAACCGGCGAGAGACTTTATAATCGAACAATTACGGAACCATAACATTGTAATCTCGGTGCGGCATCGTACGCGATACTATTGATCGCGCTTAGCACGCGCGTATCGCTCGCTTCCGCATAATCCTCGCCGAGATTACGAGCCAAAATCGATGAAGGTTGTCGGATACCGTTGAAAACATTGTACGTCGTCGAGAAACTCCTCGTTCTCGTAAATATCCTCGGAAAACCTGTCGGGGGAAAAAAGCGCGTCTGGTTTGCGAGGTCGATCGCGGAGGAGACTCGAGTTTTGAAAGCCGACTCGAAATTCGGAGGGCAAATTCGGGAGAACGTTGCGGCGAACCGGGGAAGAAAAGAGAGGATCGCGAAGTTCGTGCTTGGTCGATTGATTCGCGACGCTTCGTGTATATCTCCGGGAAATTGGGCCAAACAAGTATCGATGGCGCGGCAGAAAATTTCGCAGCGAAAACGTTCGAAAGCCGAGAGCTAAAAGCCGCGTCCCAATTCCGGCTCTATCTGGCCTGATCGAGTTAAACGTCATATCAAAAATGATTTGTTTCGCCGGATTCGGTGCACCCCGAATGGAAAAGCACGACGCTGGTTTCGAAGCCGGTTAGAAACAGGCTGGAGGCAGCAGTGGGTCACTGGAAACCACCGAAGGAATTAACTGCTTCGCTTTTGATCTCTCAAGACAATAGATAGAACACGCCACGACAAAGCGCCGAGTCCTTATCCGCAAAACTTCGTCGAGAGCTGTCCCTCCGTTCTTCATTTTTAATATCTTTTTGGATCGATCGTGGACGCTCTCGGGATCTCGGCAAATAGTTCGCTGAGAGATCCAAGACGTCGGACGATACCGCAACGATTACACTCGAGATTTTACGCGTTTACGAAAAAATAAGTGAAACTGAAAACAGCAAAAACATTGTCGTCGTAACAATGTAGCCGAGAACTTTGCAGGGTTTCGAAGACGTTACCCGCGACGCACGATCAAACTGATAAACTTCGCTAGTTCGTTGTCGGCAATGTCTTGCGTAACGACTAACTACGCTGTACACGTGTTTAAAGTGCAGTCGCTTGTTTGCGCAGTTGGCAGAACACATCCGAGCAAATATTTCTCGAGACTTCGATAAACTAGGATTAAAAGAACGGGGAAGGTTCTACCGAAGATATGGATTTCCTTATTATTCGCTAACGGTGTTTAAAACTGCAATTGTTTAGCTGCTACGCGCTATGGAATGGACTAGAACCTCGGATTACCAATTTAAGACAGTTGCACGCAAGATTTTAAAATCTTGAACAACAGAGGAGCAGGAAAAAAGTTAACCCATTTTACCGTGGCCTACTTTAACTCCTCGCCTTAGAATATCGAGCCAGACTCACGGTGAAGTCTTCAAACTGAATTTAATGAATATGAACTTTCATTTTCTTGTTCCCAGTCGAAATGAACTTTTATCGGTTATTTATAGGACGAATATTCCGCGAGAGTTTTATTATTCAAACGGAGGATGTTCTGCAACGAGAATTCTGATTGCAATGACGAAGCACCGTATGATTCTTTACTACGAAAGAATATCCACTTCATAAATATTTAAATAAACGCGAACTGATTCTTCTTATCTTTCGGTAAATGCATATCGTTTAACATCAAAAACTGACTATACCATTATTTGAAAATTTTTCTTCTTCTTCTATCAGTTCGAATGGTTGAGGTTCGCCTGTGCTGTCTTCCTCTTATCAATGTTTACCCGTTCGAGCAAATATAGACTTAGCAATGACACGATAAAACTCCATTTTCCCATAGTAAATTATTAGCGATAAAATATCCCTGATAAGCAGAATGTCAATCGCTAAAGGTTAAAGGATTGCAGAGATATTGGATTTTTTAATGCTACATTTTTATTACCGTCTTTATTGCATGCGCTTCGAAACTGTTCTAACAGAATATGCGTCAAGTACAGACATTTTTACTACCATTGGGATATAAACGCATGTAGCGTAAAATTAAATAATGAGTCAAATATAATTGCAACAGCACATTCATTGTCAACATTTCTTTAAAATACAGCTCATTGCACTTGTACCAAATTCTTGTACAATATTACACCGAAACGTCATATTAATTATTTAAACCTTGCAAATCTTACGTCGTTTTCTCACTAGAAGTTAACGTAGCAGCTTATTGTGCGCGTATAAATTTGCAGTAAATCCTTGTCTAAGAAAATGGGAACAGTACGAACTAAGAAAGCAAATAACCCCACAACTGCGGAGCATATAACTTGAACGCTAAATAAATTGAATTAAATTCGATAGTAGCGAAGATATACTCGGCTTGCGGTGGCATTTGAGCAAAAGTGTTACTTTAAAGTGCTTTCGGGGCAAAAAAGGTGAAGCGTTCCTATGACAGTGAAGATTGTGAATGTTATTTAAAGGGTACTAATTGACTGCGAGTCGGTCAAGTATAGCCCGGCGTAGGAGCACAAACAGCGAATGCTGGAGGAGGCCGATAATGGATTCGCTTGCGACTCTGGAAGCTTTGAGCCGACGGCTGGTCTACTCGGTCCTTTTGTCGAACGAAATTTTTCGCATTCGTTTCTGGGAATGAAGCGAATTCTCGAGGAAGGGAGAGAGAGAGAAAGAGAAAGAACGCCCGCTCGAACGGTTCCCGTCGAAAGCTCGATAAAACGGAGGAAAGTCGTTGGAAGTCGAACAAAGAAGGCGCCGGGAGAAGGAACTTCGGGGATCGTTCGGTGTGGCGGTAAATCGCCCTGTTCTTTCGCAAACGAACTCGCCGAAGAGACACCAAAGGGCGCCGCAAAGTTGATAAAAAGTTAACTGCCCATGATCTAGCCTGTTCACTTAACGCTCTGCTCGCCAGCTTCCCGATGCGATTGCTTCGCCAGACAATTCGCCGAGTGGATTCACTTATTGGGATGAACAAGAAATCATTGTATCTCCGAGGACAACAGAATTTAAGGGATCAATTTTCTTTTCAATTTTTTTACAGCGCCTTTCTTTAAAAATATGACTGCGAGAGTATTTGCTGAAATTAAAATGTAGTTGTAACACCAGAAAACCGTAAATGGAAACACAATGTTTTAAAAAACTGTTTCAAGCACGATAGATTCTTTGTCCAATTTTCTGTGCAAACGATAAAACTGCCATCTCCGTGCAGTAAAATGGACTTTCGCGTCGCTACGTTATTTATCGCCACAGTTGCCGATCGGAAGCGGTAGTGTATAGCCAAACAGACGAAGGCGGTGCGAGCTAACGCGCGCGTGCAACAGATATTGTCCCAAAGAGGATCGGAAACATTTCTGATACACATATGACCCACCAGTGTCCGAAGGACTAACACCGTCGCACTACTTGCGTTAGCTTCGAGACTGAATTTTGCACACGTATTCGCTTCGTGCGGAGCACCGATGTCATATTTCGAGAAACACGGTTCTAAAGTTGCCACGCGAAAGCTAGGCGCGTTCAAGGAAGTTTCCGGCGTCCGAAAACAGTAAGACCGGGGTGTCAGTTTCTGACAGCGAGACTTCCTTGTCCACGCAAGAGTTGGTTCCGCAGTCTGGTCCGTCGAAAATTGCGTTAACGGAGTAAAAGCCCGGCTGTGTTTGACCGTGCCACACTACTTCGGAGCCAAAGAAAACTACGGTAACGTAGGCAAACTCCGAAGCTACGTGTTCCCGGCGAGTTAGCGTCCGGTTTTTCGAGAGCACGAGTACTCGAGTACGCGCGGAGAGCAAACAGTCTGGTCGCAGACTCTGCCAAGTTTTTGCCAGCGAGCCCGCCTAACCGCTGTTGCTATCCAACTATTATTCCCCGAAAATGGAACGTTCTCTGCGGGCAGGGAATTAGCAAAAATTCCGCGCGCCCCGACAACTTCAGCCTCGCTTACCATTATTTACTCCCATCGAACTATTATCAACTGCCGTTCTCGGTCGGATTCAATTTTCTCATTAATTGCGAGGTCGAAGGCAAACACGAGCGGTAACGAACTGGTTCGCACAACCCCCTCGCGTTTCGGCGATGCAGTTAAAAGTCGCCATCGCTTCTTTCCGGTTGTTCAGAAAAATTAATTCTGTTTGCGCGGATAAATTGTATCATCGAAGCCATTCGAGCCACTTTGCAACCGATCGCTACAGTACATTTCATTTCAAAGTCGATTATACTTGCTAGTTTCGTGACGCAATTGACTAACCGAAAGGAGTGGAATTTTGCTGGGACACCGTCACGGCAGTGCCTCGATTTCGTGTACCGTTTAACTCGATCAGCCGCCCGTCTCGCGTAGCATCACATGCGCGCAGGGTAGTTTGTGATACAATCGCTTAATTATTGGTTGGTACCGCGCGCAGTTGCAGCGAACAATATTATGAAAATTATTTAGCGTAATTGTTCAGATGAAATTATTCCCTTCCTTGGCCGCCGAAACCTATCAATTACCGGGGGATGGGAAAACAGAACAATGAATTATTCAGTGGAACACCGAACCAGTTCCCCGGTAACGTATTCGATCAAATATTCGACGCACCGAAGGTTTCTTTTAATTAGAAGTTCACAGAAGATTGTTATTACGGAAGTTGCCGGTAGGAAGGCGCGTATTATGTGATATAGTCTTCTCGTATAGTGCATCAAGTTGCACGGGAGATTTTCGGATCGATGTAATTTCCTTAAGTAAGGTGCGAGGTGAATTTTTATACAGGTTGTTGGACAACCGGTGGGAGAAAATTTAAGGGGTGGTTCTCGACGATAATATAAGACGAAAATGAAGAATAATTTATTTATTAACAATTAAAAATCTGTCTAAAATGCGGCAACACGTATAACAAACGTGTACGTTGCGTACGTCATAGAGGCGCGCGACAGTGACGTATCAAGTGACAGATGCATGCATACCTTGGTTATCATTTGGGGCCCCAGCGAGGTGAAAATGTTTAATAAATCGTTGTACGACGTTGAACCTACCTACTCGTTAAAGTCCACAAGGGCGTTTCTAATATCCGCCCTTTCACTTTTAAATTGTTCTCAAACATATCCACAAATCCTTATCCTGCACTATAAAACCGTACATAATACACTGGAACAAACCACTATAAAATGGTATCCATTGGGTCCGTAAATGTTGAGTAAAATCCTCACAAATGCAAGTATCCGCAAAAATGCACATGCAAATTCACGTTTGATGCGCATCAATTTGACTTTCGCGCACGAAAAATAAAATATCGGTGAAATAAATGTGAATTAAACCCACTCGAATAACACCCTAATTCAATGTTTTAAGAAAATTTGTTTGTGCACGAAGAATCGTCCGTACACGCTTGCATTCGTATGCACACTGATTCGAGACAGCTGATGAGGCAATGCCTGATCGATAAAACAAACGAAGATCTACAGGAAACTCCCGCCCAAACATCGCGCGTTACCGTATCAATAAATTGTCTATCCTGTTTTCACGAATTTCGCGATTCATTTTGAATCTGTCTGTGACCGCCAAATATCTCGTGTGTGTTACATGAATCGCATCGGCTGTCTCGAATCAGCGTGCATACGGATGCTAGCTTGTACGGACGATTCTTCTTGCGGAAACACATTTTCTTAAAACGTTGAATTAGGCTGTCATTTGAGTGGGTGCACTAACAGACTTCTTATTAATTTCACCGATATTTTATTTTTCGTGTGCGAAAGTCAAATTGATGTGCATCAAACGTGAATTAGTTGCGCGCAATTCCGGTACGAACGTGCATTTTTGTGGACACTTGCATTTGCGAGGATTTTATTCAACATTTATGGACACGATGGACACCATTTTATAGCGATCTCGAGTAAGCTACTCGTGCGAGAACAATTTTAAAGTGAAAAGGCATTTACCCCTTCTACACAGGGCCGGATTAAGCTAGCGCGGGGCCCGTAGCAAATGTTACCCGGGGGCCCTAGGTTTTGCACGATAATAAAACAAAACACAATGAAGGACCTTTTTTTAGCAGAAATATCTGTTAATAGTAGCCAGGGCTTTTCTGCTGCAAGCGCGGGGCCCGTAGCATTTGCTACTTCTGCTTCTACACGATAATACCATAGGGCGGATATTAGAAATGCCCTTGTGGATTTTAACGAGTAGGTAGGTTCAACGTCGTACAACGATTTATTAAACATTTTCACCTCGCTGGGGCCCCGAACGAGAACCAAGGTATGCATGCATCTGTCACTTGATACGTGACTGTCGTACGCCTCTATGACGTACGCAACGTACCCTTTTTTGTTATACGTGTTGCCGCATTCTAGACGGATTTTTAATTGTTAATAAATAAATAACGAAGCCGAAATCGCAATTTTTGTATTCTTCGTTTTCGTTGAGAACCAGCCCTTAAATTTTCTCCCACTTGTTGTCGAACACCCTGTACGTTCACTGGACTGAATGACTAACACGGAGCATCGAAAAAGTGAAAATTTTCAAAAATGATTCCGGACGATTGATTTTGACGAATTCTTGCTATAACCGAGCGAACAAGTACTCGCGAAGAACGTTGTAGAAGGAAGGGTAGCTTATCTAGCATGCATGAAACTTCCACATGAATGGTGTAAAGGATCCGAGCGGAAGTACCTTCGTCGCCAGAAGTTGAGGAGGTGTCTTCTGGTTCGGGCGACGATCCTGGCGACCCAGGAGACTGTCTGCCGTGTCTCGAGTCTGGCCTGCCGTACTCGAATACTCCGGTTGTCCCCGATCCCCGGTTGTCTTCGTGGAGGCGTCCCTTTTCAGGGGATACGGACCTTGCGTCCCTGGTGCCCCCCGAATAAGAGCTTCGCTTTCCATCCCTCGCCTCGGGGCTGCCCAATCTTTTACTAAAGTCGGTGGGCATTGCTGAACGTTTCCTGAGGATTCCGTGACGGGAATACGTTTACGGCTCGGCTAGTCTCGTCTCGTTTCAGACGGCGTTAAACAGACGATTCGACCGTTAACAGGCTCGATCGAACGGAAACTTAAATTAGAAGGAGATCGCTCGCCGATCGTGCCGCGAACGATCGAATTGCCGTAAACGATGACTTCTTATCGCGCAATCTCGCGTCCGGTACGCCATTCACGGAAAACGATTCATTGTTAGCGACGTACAGTCGGTCTCATAATTCATCGCGCACACTTTAAAGCGGACACGCTTTAATAACCTTTTCATCGACGGACCAAACGATTTCGGATTTCTGCCAAGCCGGATGGATTGGTTTAGCAGAAGATACGTAATGAAAATTTTGGACAAACTCGGTTTAGTCCGAATTACGAAAAAATCTGGTAAAAGCTGCGAGAAACAACTGTTTTATATGGAATTATAACGAAAATTTGAAATAATTTCTTCTGTAGGTTCATATCGGTTATATGCGTGCTGGAAATTTCAGCGGAATTGTTTAATTGCTTTATGCGAGTGACTGTACGCGATCGACGGATGTTTGAGCTGCTCCAATTTTCGAGGAAAAAAAAACGAACTATAAGAATGGTCTTGAAACGTCAACTGTTGACTTTGTCCAATGTCGACTCTCGATTAATCTCCGATCGATACGAGACAGATCTGATAAAACGCGCTCGGAAATGATAAGACTACGTCAAGTTTGGTATCAGGATTTTAAAAACGATTTTATTGATAAATTTCATATCGATTCGACGTTCGATCGGTTGGTAATTTATTGCTTGCTCTTTTTTTTGATGGACATCCGACGAGTGTCGAACTCTTGGTTTATTTGTGTTGTTTCTTTTGTTACCGATAAAAACACTGAACCGCTGAAATGGTTCTGTTGTCAGAGAAAATCAAGGCTGGTCTTACGGAAGAACGTTCACAAATATGTAAAATAAAATTCCGGAGTAAATACAGGCGAGCAAAACACACTTCGAACGTCCAGAAAACCCGAAGAAAAATCGAGACCGATCAAAGTCGCGCCGCGTTGTTTCCGTTTGCCGCGTGACTTTCGGTAAGCACGCGAGCGGGTTCAAACGATCGAAGCCGAATGCAACAGGAAGTCTTCGTACGCCGAGGTGGATCGTTTCGCACCGATCGTGAACGTACTCCCTGGAGTCGCCAGAGGCGGTGGGCGATCTCCTTCCGGTATAGTCCCTGTACTCCGTCGACGACCCTGAGGATGTTTGCTGGGGTGATCGTCTACCGGTGGTCCCTGAATCTCTGGCATCGCGGCAGGCGTCACGGACATTTGCCAAGTCAATGTTGGCAGTAGTCTTTGCTTCTTTGGCGGGAGATGGCGGCGGAGACGTTGGTGGTGAAGGTGATGGACTTCCTGCACGACCAGAACTGTAGCACACGGCTGCCTTCCGCAGAGTCTCCCTGCACAGCTCAGAGAACATGCTGCCTCCCCCATGGCCGTGGCCCTTGCGGACCACTAGCCTTTTGTTTCTACGTCGTCCTCCACTAGTATCCTCGCTCGGTAACTGTTCACGGAGTTACGTCCTATTCTTGGTAATCACCGATCACTCTGAGTACCCGTCATCGCGATCCGATCTTCGGGAACCCATGACTCGCGGCTCCACCGACACCGAAAGCCGCACACCGAACTACATCATCGCTGGTCTACACCTAGGGTATTCGATTTTAATCGAACATCCGTCAACGGATTCGATTCTGTCTGGGGGATCCTCGAGCGACCGTACGCGATCCCGAATGCTCTTTTCGATCCTCTTTTTAGATCCCTGCCGGAGGACGCTACGCTCCCTGACCCCGATTCTAAAAGCGAACCGCTCGAACTTCGCCGACCGGTAGAATTTAAGAATACCTCTTCGACGATAGGAGGCGAAAGGGATCGAAGCATCGGCGTTGACTCGCCGGTGTCAGAAAGGGTCAAGATGGACAATGGTTAGGGGCAGCACGCGCGAGTGCCAGGACAACTAAACGAGACGTTTACTTGGGGGAAGCGAGGTCCGATTTACTTCCTCCGGGATCGGTTACGAATTTTCCCGACCACGAGCCTCGGATGAGAGGCGATCGATCGGCAAGAGCGGGTTCGGCCCGTTTCCACGAAGCGCGCCGAACGCGACGGAAAAGGATCGAAGAATCGGTGTTGACACGCCGGTGGCGGAAAGGGTCAAGATGGACAATGGTTGGGGGAAAGCGTGTGCGAGTGCCAAGGCAACCGAACAAAAAGTTTCGCAAAGTATGATTTTCTTCCTCCGGGATCGGTTACAAATTTTCCGGAGCACGAGCCTCGAATAAGCGGCAACCGATTGGCAAGAGCGGGTTCGGTCCGATTCCATGAAGCACGCCAAACGTGCAAGAACAGGTGGTGAAGAGGATCGAGGCTTTGGCGTTGACTCCTCGCGCAGTGAGCCTGAATTCGTGTCTCTGTTGATCGTAGTTTGTCGATTCGACACCGTTGAAAAAAACAGTTATAATTATATTTATTTCACGAGTGAGATCAGTCCGTCTCAATCAAGTGTTAGCTTACGAAAAGACCTAGTCTTAACTTATATCGTGACATTTTTTGTAAATTCCAAATTTTATAATTAATTCCAGTTATTCCGCCGAAACGGCCCACTGTGCGCCGGCGGCAGAAAAGGTCAAGATGGACGATGGTTAGGGGGGAAGCGCGTGCGAGTGCCAAGATAACCGGGCAAAAAGTTTACAGAGTGGAAGCACGGTCTGATTTACTTTCTCGGGGACGGGTTACAAATTTTGCCGAGCACGAGCCTCGGCATAAACACGTTCGCGCGAGCCTCGGATAAGCGGCAACCGATCGGGAAGAGCGGGTTCGGCCCGTTTCCATAAAGCACGGTGAACGTGCTGGGGGAGCTACTCGCAACACAAGCACGATAGGCGGTGTTAGTTACCGGTGGAGACCAGGAAACGTTTCGTGGGCCGTAGTAAAAACGTCTGGCCGGCTGCCAGCCGTTTGAAAATTTACTGGCCGCCCTCGACCACGACAGCACGGCCAACGTGGACTGTCGTGAGAGACCCGGACGCCCGTGCACGGAAGTCCATCGCATGGCGTCTCGTTTGCATTACGCCGGAGTAATTCCACCGATGGCTATTAATTCGACGCCGAAATAGCCTCGCGATGCGTCTTTGCCCTTTCGACGCACGAGCCACGCTGAATGAACCCTCCTCCACGGGCCAGAATACGCCTGGCCAACTGAAAATCCAGCCTATCGAACCTATTCGAGAAAATGGTACTCAGAAAATGGCCTGCACGAAACAGTTTTCACCGCGGTTTTATTCCGAACTTTTGTAGACGTCTTTTTCGACGTCCTCGACTATCGAGACCCAGCCATCGAATAGTTGGAAAACGAAACCAAAATGTTAGTCTTTTCGTTAACGGCGTTACACGGTGGAAATAATTTCTACGAGATAACCAGGTTAAAGTTTCATTCGGGGGACCAAAAGTTGTGAACTTTTCTGAATGCGATGGTATAGAATTCGACGAAAAGATGATAAAATTTGAAATTCTGGTGCGAGGAAACCAATATGGCGGAGATCTAACCTGTCAAACGCGCTTGAAATCGAGCAACTTTACTAGCGTATAAATTTTAAACGAATGAACTCCGCACAGCGAAACTAGAGTTCCTCTCGCTAGAATTTAAAGTTATATCGCTTCTTCGTGAAATTGTGTAATATCACATTCAGAAAAGTTGAAAATGTTTGGTCCCCTGAGCGGAAAGTTCGGCCGAAAACAACGAATTAAGTAAAAGTTCTTTAAAACATAATAACATCGAAAGACGTTACGTTCGCGAGCTAACGATTACACCAAATTTGATTTTGTATTGATATTTCTATTTTGTGTGTTCTCATAGACATTTCGCCCATTGAAGTTTCACCGATTACAATCTCGAAGTCTGTCAAGTCTTCGGAAATCGGAGGTAAACTAACAATAAGCGAAGTTAATGGCAACGCTGAATTGGATTAAAAGAAGTTTTTCCTGTGTATAATAAGGTATTCTCTGGCAAGAAGTTTTTCCAAGACCAATGGATACGGCGTGCATATTCACTGAACTGCGCCATTGAAAAGAAACTTTAATGCGGCCTTCGCGAAGACGGAAAAGAAGAACACTCCGTTAGCAGATTTTCTCGGCATCGCCCGCAAAGTATTGCAAATTTAAACAACGGAATCACATTGTCGAACTGCAATCCATACCCCCACTCGAGAATTGGTAATGATAATGTGGCTCTGGAGCACAAGGGCCCGGATGAAACTGTATCCGCGAGGGAGTAAATACGTACTCCGCATCCGGAGAGGCTTCGCTGCGCTGGCAATCCTTTAAGGAAACCGTATTTGAATTTCATCTCCGCGGAAAACCGAACACGCAAAAAGGGGCCAGTGTATTCACCGGACTGGTTGAATACCGATGATAAGGTAAATATGTGGAAAACGAAGAGAGCTCGGTGATGGATCGATGTTGTCGATTGTTTGGCGATGGAACAACTGACGGACGGCTTTAAAGCCCTCGACGGTGGAAAACGGACGGTTCCAACATTTACGACACTAATTAGTTACATTTAGTTTCACTCGCGCGGCCCAGATGCAACGGGAAATTCGTCCGGACGCGATACAGGCGCGGGAAACGCAATAACACAGCCAAATAAATTCGCTTGCCCTTCGCCGTAAGAACGAAGCAACTGCAGACACTTTATCCCCGACCCTGCGCCAGTCCAATCGCAAATACACTCTAAGACAGACGAGTACAACTCGCAGCTGGGATGGCATTAAACCCCAACTCGATCCATTAGTTTCGGTAAAAGAACGTCAAATGTTCCACTAGTTTTACGATTACCTACTTTTTTCTTTAGAAAAAGGCAAAGAAAGTTTTTGTTACTCGAAGCGATAAAGACAGTTTCTCTTCGATTCGATACGATACGATCGAAAAGGCCGGACACCGATGGCCCAACACATTTAAACAAACAACGCTCCATCTTCCGGTACCATTTCATCGAAACAGTCAAACGTAATGCGTCTATAAATAAAGTCGACTATAAAACGAAAGGTTTACGAGTGCTTTAAAAACAAAGGTTTATGTACCGTGTCTATTAGCAACCGGCGGTACGAAGAGCTGGCTGACGATTCCGCACGAGAAACTGAGTGAAAAATCCACGGATTAGATTTCGGAATTTTTTCGAAACGAAGTTACGAAACCGAACAAGTAGTTACCGAAAAATTACATAACGGAGTGCACAACTTCACGGAAGAAAAACGAAAAAGCTTAGTCGGTTCGATCCGATGGAACGAAAGTTTTCGATGTTCGGTTTCGTTTTTCGAGAGAAAGCAATTTGAAAGGTCTTCGGGTGCACACGCACTTAATCTAACCTCGAGTGTTCTGAAAAATCTAGTAATTGTATTTTTCTCTGTTATTCTTTTTCGTGGAAGAACAGATTATCTCGCGGAGCATCGATCATCGCTGACACCGTGATCGCTAATTTATAAAATAACATTGGTATTTACATTGCGCAACGATTATTTTGAAAAATTAAACTAAAGGCACTCCGCACTGGAACTCGTCGTAAAGATTCGATGGAAACGTCGCAGTCACGTATGCAACACCGTACACATAATTTCTAGCAGTATTCGAATAAACAAAATTCTGGAAGATAAAATTCGGCCTTAATTTACGTCCTCGTCGCTAAATGTACATAGATATCGAGGGCAGTTTGCGAACAGGAGAGAAACTGTCTACAGTGAATCCCATTGGGGTGAGACGCGGCAAGTGCACGCGCACTCGAGGAACTTTGAAAAACGTTTCTCTCAGAGAAAGGTAGTCTCTCGTCAAATATTTATATTCTATTGGGTCGGATGGAAAGTTTTTCCATGTACGTTTTCCACGAGGAATAACTAAATTGTTTAGTAATCATTTTATTCTGACACGCAATCCTATGCGATGCGACGTAATAGCGCTGAAAAGATGAATAGAAATTTCTTCTCTAATTTTTCTCTATCTGTTCTTCTCTAATTTCATCTTCGTACCGACAAAACGAGTTAAAATATTGATCGATTTTCTTGTTTCGCGCGAGAATCCCGTCTTAATCGAAGAAAGTTCGCATAATTCCCCATCAGAGTTATATCGCGAGGTAATCCAGAGAACAGCGGGTAAAAGGGAACATTAAGCGCGCAGCTGTGTCTAGCGCTGGCAATCGAGACGTTATCGGCAGACCGATAATCGCCCAGTGGGAACCGGTGTCTTCTGCGTCGGGTTGCCACTTGCCCGGAAATTCCCGAGACAATCGGTGGTCCAATCTCTTCCGTCTCACGGAATGCAACGGGTCCGTTCGGACGTTAGCCATTCGAGGAACCTAACCGACACTCTTTCGTGCGGGAACGGTTCACGTCGATGCACGCAAATTCCGTGGCGCGCGTTCCGATTTCGCGCGACGGATCCGCAGCGGAATATACATACGCGATTACACACGGGAATGTGATCGCTGGCTGCTCAAACGAATCCCTCATCCTCTGGCATTCCGCGAGCGGCGTGTTCCCCGTTTCAGGCCCGTAAAAAAGTCGCGTCGACCCGATTTGGCTTTGCATGGAGGATCGTCGACGCGTGAAACGAGCATCGGATTATCGCGTGTCCCGATGCGGGCTTGCACGAACAGGGATAACAGATCCCTGACCGGACAGGTTTGGCACGTTCCTGCCCAGCTACGGATCCGCTGGCCCATTCTCGGACCAGTAACCTTCGCGACCTAATGGATATCCCCGATTCCACCGGATTGCAGCGTGTAGCTGACGTCGATGACACTAGTACCGTTGCCAACCGCTCTGCGACTGCTGGAAAGGCTACCCGAGACAATTCAACCGCAAATGTCAACGATTCGGACGAGCTGACGAGGAAATTGCCTTCGGCTAACTCTTCCTCTTCCTCTCTCTCTCTCTCTCTGACTCTCCCGAGAGAGGATGAGTCCGGATGTGAGCCGGCTGAAGTGTTCCGTAGGACGCGAAGTGTTGGAAGAGCGGTTTCGGGTCAAGGATTCGACGATGTTCGCGCCAATGAAGTCCACGGTATTATTTCACCGCTAAATGAGATCAATGCGGTCACCGAGTAGAAGGGATCCGATAGTAAAAGACTCCGGCCAGAAGATTTATGAATGAGACCCAGGGACGACAAGCCCGACAGTGACGAAGAAGGTTTGCAAAATCTACCCGGGAAGTGGCCAGCGCTGGGTTAGGCGAGAAGAAGATTAATGCGTGAGACGTTCAAAAGAACAATCCTCGACAGGGCTGAGAGAGATCCGCGGTATAAATCTGTGAAATGGTTCGACCTGGACTGTGTCTCGATTGAAAAAGTAGTCGACTAAAATTCCTTTAACTCAATTCCTGAAATGGTTAAGATTTGTGAACGAGATTCGGAAACGACGGTGAAGAATGTCTGGGATGAGCGAGGGTTTGAGACGATCGCGGGCGAATGAAACTCGCAAAAGTACAAATCTTGCGAACGTTGATTCGTAGAATCGACGAATGAAATTGTCAGGTTGGATTAAGTTTTCGATTAGCCGAGAACGGTTCTACTCCGTGCGTGTCTCTCGTAGATCACCGGTTAGATCGGAAGAAGATTTGGACTCGAACATTGGGGGCCTGGAAAGATCAAACGAGTAGTTCCAAGGGCTCAATGGAAATCAGAGATCCAAGGAACCGCTACATGGAAGAGCCCAGCAGCTTCATGGACTGTTACTAATGCACGCGTTGGTCTATACTCTATACAGAGGTTCATCGACGACGAACCAACCAATGCCAGCTCGCGAGCTTCCGTCAGCCTTAGAAATAGAGCACAATGCCACGATTCTTCTGACGTCTGACGCGGATAGCCGTATTCCTGTTCGCGGAGCACACGCGAGCCGTGTAATTCATCGATTATCGTGTAAGACGCTTTATTTTTTCCAGCTTGTGAAAGGCTTCGAGCTACCAATCGGTCTACTGAAACGACATCGGGAGCTATTGTTTGCTCAATTGGAGCGATTGAGAATCGAGCATCGACGGTGACGGGCTTTTAATCTGTTTGGATTGAATCGATGTCGACCATGCTGTCGACCGATGATAATAATTAACACGTTCGTCGTCGTGCAATGAGTATTCATGAGATCCCGCGGTTTCTATATTCATCGTGCATTAATAAAGCAGAACAACGCTCGCTTTCCCACACTCGGCATTAAATTTGCAATCACTGGAAATACCTCCCGAAAACCGCAAAAAACGCGGAGATCTGCAGAATATTATAAACGCGTAAAAACGGTACAGCGAGAAGAAAAAAAATGAAACTAAAATTTTCGGCTGGTTTTTGGTATCGAGATCGTCGACAATTTAAATTCCATGCGCAATTGAATACGAGGCCCTGTTTAATTAAGAGTGCCAGCGTGTTGGTGGCGATAGAGATCTGCAGAATATTATAAACGCGTAAAAACGGTGCAGCAAGAAGAAAAAATACGAAACTAAAATGTTCGGCTAGTTTTTGGTATCGAGATCGTCGACAATTTAAGTTCCATGCGCAATCGAATACGAGGCCCCGTTTAATTAAGAAGAGTGACAGCGTGTTGGTTGCGATAGAGATCTGCAGAATATTATAAAGCGTAAAAACGGTGCAGCAAGAAGAAAAAATACGAAACTAAAATGTTCGGCTAGTTTTTGATATCGAGATCGTCGACAATTTAAGTTGCATGCGCGATCGAATACGAGGCCCCGTTTAGTTAAGAAGAGTGACAGCGTGTTGGTGGCGATAAAGCAGTCGCGATATCTGATATCGGAGATGCGGATCGATCTCTGGATCACGGGAATTGTACCGTGGGCAAAGGGCGCGTTAGCAATTGGCGAGCGTGTCGAGGCCCATTAACGTAACAGCGAAATCATTATCCAGCTGGAGAGAAGCGGCGAGCCGATCGATCGAAGAAACGTTATCCGGTGACAATCGGCGGAAAATACATGGACAGCGGCGGATCGCGGTTAAACCAATTTAGGGGCACGTGGAGGGTCGGCAGGGTGAAAAAGTGAAACGCTCATAGACCGAGGATCCCGCCGCAGATCCCACAAGCCCGAGCTAATTTACTGCCCCCTATTATTTGGCGAGCACCGTGAGAATCGTCGCTCCTTGCCCCGCTTAATGCCGGTGCTCGCGCGGGCGCTACGTTATACGCGAAGGGGGTAAATCATCCTGTCTCGAGGCGGGCGAATGTGTAATTCGCTCGACCATTAATTACGTTAATCGTCGGTCTCTCTTCCGTCGTCGCGAACTCTTCCGATATTAAAGGAGACTGACGACAACAGACCGGGGAACGACGCCGCGCCGTTAATCGTCGGTCAACACGCTGTCGACGACATTCACCGAAGAAAGCTACCGTCGAACCGACTCTAGATGGATCCCGACAGACTGTCAGCGACCACGCGATTCGAAAGCATGTAATTTAAGTCGCGACCGACCGTTGGTCGAAGAAACGGTTCATTTATTCCGAGATATTTATATTTGGAGCACAGCTTCTGTGGGAGTAGCATAGCAAAGAGACATCGATTACCTTGGCGACTAGATATATATCGTTCCTGGTCGTGGAAGATATCCTCGGACACATGACAGGCAATAAAGTTAGATCCCCCAACCACGCGAAGGGAAAATCACGATTAATGGGCGCAGCGAATTCGCCTCGGGAAGCTTTCCGATGGAAATCGTCTTTAGGAGATAGCCTACATTTCTCAGGACTGCGACAGCTCCTCGGCCAAGTGAAACGGAAACGATCCTTCCGAGCACCGCGTATCCCTAACGCAGGAGAAATACTTTCACAAAGTTGAACACCGTCGGATTACACAAACACCATACCCACGTGACGTGGGAAACGTCTTCGGGGCTATCGCGCGTACCATACGACGACTTCGAGAACCCTTTTCGAGTACAAACCGAGTGGACTCGCACCGAGGAACCTCGAACCGTCGAGGACACTTCGCGGGAGCCACTGGTAAAAAGGAACGAGCGACAAAATATTATGGAAGGGTAACACCGATCTGCGGTGATGTAATTCGGAGGAGTCGCGTCGAGACAGAGAACTCGCGCTGGAGAGAGAGACGTCGGTCGGTACGCGGTCGCTCGAGAGAATAAGTGGCGGATTGCAGGGCCACGCGTGTCCTCCGGAAGGATGCACGTCTGAGCGCAGGGCGTGAAAAGGAGCCAGGGGTGGCGCACCTGATTGACAACGCGGCAGGAGAGAGTGCGCGTCCTCGTGGCAACGCGGCACGTCATCCTGGCCAGCGGGCGGACAAACTCGAGCATAGAGAGGGTGAACACGCGCAAGCCGGATCACCTGTACACCGCACGGTCTTCAGGCGAGAACTGAGCCCGCGAGGGAGGGAGCAAGAGAGGATGACAGCGCGTGGGAGCGAACGAGGCGGACGACCGTTCAGGAACAGGGGTAGGAGGAAAGAGAGAAAGAACGACGACGCGCATCGCGTCGCTGCAACCCCTATTCTGAAAATTTGCGGAGGTGGAGAAACAGAGAGAACGAGACCGAGTGGGACCGAGAGGGACCGAGAGGGACCGAGAGGAATAGTTGGGAGAGGGGGTGCAGCGAGTGGAACGTCGAGGGCGAACGCGCGCCGCTCGGTTAGTACGCTTGTAGCGGCACGAGGGAGGGAATCGGAGGGAATCGGAGGGAACCAGAGGGAACCAGAGGAAACCAGAGGGTGCAAGAGGGAACCGGAGGGATGCGGAGAAGCCAGAAGAGTAGAAGGGGGGAGCAAAGCTCTGCCGGTGGCTCTGTTGGCGAGCGCTGCGCCTGCCCCCCGTCAACGTTTGCTTCCAACGGAATCACCAACGTCTCCTACCCTCTCCACATAGCGGCGCTGCTGTTGCATCGATCAGCCGTGCGCCGCCACCACCGACACTCCCGAAATGGTCAACCCTCCACCTTCGGGCTACTCCTCTTCCTCTCCTGTTCTCCGGCGAGCGCGGCGTTCTGTCCGCCGCTACCTTCGCTCGGAGCGCACCGGTTAATTCCGTCGTTGATCTTCTTCCTCCGCCCACGCAGCTGACACCCCCGTCCCCGTACCACCCCCTTCGATCTTCTTCTCGTCAACCCTTCGGATGCTCCGTCATCATCGGCCCCGTAACTCTGATTTATTACGTCCCGCCTTCTTTCGTTGCAACCACCCGATCCACCCCTTTCGCTCCGTCGCCCGACATCCCCCGCGTCACCGCATCGCGGTCACGCGACGGATGTTTTCGTAGCGGTCTCTCGCTGCCGACCTTGATCCATGGAGCACCGAATCCCACCCAGTTTCGGTTCGACGAACTATAACGAGTCACGGAGGCAAGATCCGTCGATCGAAGACGCTTCTTTCAATGGAATCCCGAATTTCCATCGATCCTCTGCACCCCCATCCCCTCTGCCGCTCTTTCTTCTCTGTTCCTCCAGGCTACAGAAACGCTGGGAGCCGTCGCGCGACCTTGACTCAGCCCGAGGGACTCGGACCCGCGAGAGGAGCCCGGGGAAGGGTCGCGGGAACCTTTTCGCCCCGGTGAAAAGGAGAGTCGAGGAGGCGGCACGGTGTGTTTCACGCACCGGTCCTCCTCTCTGTTCCTCCTCACCCGGGCTGCTCCTCTTTCGCCTGCTACCGTCTGCTCCGAGTTCTACAGGATCGATAACCTTGAAGACGATATGGAATTCGGTGAGTCCCGCGCCCCTGACGGATTAAGGGACGCGGAGGAGGTGTCTCGAGACCCGGGTATCACGCCCTATCAAGGATACCGGTGCCATAATCCGGTATGTTCATCGTTAACGACGGCTGCCGCGAGATTATCCTCTGCAACGAGGTTTCTACCTTGGTTTCTACCTTGACGAGAAGCTACAGCAATAGTTCGTACCGCTGCTGGAACCAATCTTCATTTCCGTTGCTAATTGCGAGTTCACTTTCTGGCTGTAGAATGCACTTTTTTTTTCATCAGAACAAACGAAATTTGGAAGGGAATAATTTTCGTTGAATCGGTCAAAGCAAAAAATTCAAAGCAGCTTGAATTTTTTGATAGGAAAGACGCATCGTCCGAGAAAATGTTATTCGTTATTGTTTAGTTAGTTTACCTGTACGCTCTGTGTACGACTGGCTACGGTGGAGCAACTAATAGAAAATTGTTCGTGCGCTGTAGGCTATATGCGCAACACTCCGGCAGGCGGAAAAATGAAGCTTTCCGTCGAAAAAACTTTCACGGAAATGATCAAATGGGGCGTGGATCCAATAGGAGAGCTATAGGTAACAATACGTATAAATATTCCTCTCGGAGGGAGGGAATTTTCAATCTGCTTGGCTTCGGTATTATTTGCACTTTCGATCGAGAAACGATCGGACCCATGCACTCGACGGTTTGCCTGAATTTCGAGAGTTTTCATTACCTCTGTGCAATCGTTAGCCCTTTAATATTCCGAAATCGATATACCCAATATTTTTTATTACACTGCATTCGATGAACAACTAATATCGCCGGAGCTATAAAGCGTACGGATAGTACGAGTCCCGAGAAATAATACCGGAGCATTTAAGCGAATGCTTTCGATGAAATACAACATGAAATTCCATCGAAACGTCTGGTACACTGTAAAAACTGTAATTTAATGTTCTCGAGTCCGTAAAGCGGAAATAAGGGTGAAAGCATTCGGCGTTTGCGCAGAAGAGCTGCATTATCTTTTCATTTTCATCTGCCCCGTTCATCGTTAATGCCTGTAATTAAACTGTGGATACGTTTACGCGTTGGAGAAAGTTTATCCAACTTATGAAAGATATTTCTCTCGACTCCCATTCTTCGATTCGTTCCGTGCCGAGCTGTTTTTGCTCGATTTTTCATTCAGGCCATTTTCTCTGTTCTGTACCGCATTTTTATAATACCTAATTCTTTCGTTCGGCATAATCTACAGTCTTAAGATGCCTCTGCTCGACTTTACGATAAGTTTTTAAAAACTTCTTCACAAAGGTTAGTAGATGTACGTAATTTGATACCAAATCGATGGGATACTTCTCTGCCACGAAATCTGACGAAACGTGGGGGATTTTCCGTAGGGTCAAGTTAAAAGGGGTCCAATTGATAATGAGATGGGCAGAATTTCCACGTTTGATGCGGGTCGGATCGCCGCGGAATCGCGTTAGACGCTCGTCTGTTCAACTCATCTGCATTACTCTCGTGAGTGACATGACTGGAATCCACATACGGGGCGCTGAAATTCCAGGCGTATCTCGCAGGGGTGGCTGTCGGCTGCGTCCACTTCGAGCGAGCCGAGTTCAACGGTGGCTGACGGTTACGTTCCCGTGCCAAGAAATACTCGTCGAAGCCATTTAACCATCTCCTTTTCTTGTTTCGCCTCGAAGGAATTTCCGGGGATGAGTTATGCCCCTAGATTTACCAAAGCCCGCCCCGAGAGCACGGAGAAAGGTCGCGTCGACGAGTACCCCCTTACTAGGAAATAATTAGACCCATCTACCCCCGTGTAAATATTTACACGCAAACGCTCGCCAGCGTTACTTTCCGAATTTCTATTTCCGTTTGCTCTGCCCGCCCGCGCAGAACCAAGTGGAAAGTAAACGGATTAACTCGAGATTCGACTTCGATCTGCACACCAATTTATGAAATTATTCTTCCATTTTACCGGTCCAGTATCCTTGCTTTTTTAACCAGATTTATTTAGTCGGGAGCTTTACGTTTATTTAACGTTACCGTGCAGAATCTCGCATTTCATACGCAACAACCCGATAACAACGCGTGTATTCGTAACAATCGTCGCAAACCATAGTTATACAATATTGTCAATCGATTCTTGTTTATCTGTCGCAAGAATAACATTCGCTAGTACCGCGTGAACTGTTCGCGTCATCCCAGAACATTTCCTATCCTACAAATTTTATGTACGTTTCAAATCGCAGACACAGGATAGGCTCGGAACTACAATACGTGCTCGGAGGTGTGGTTTTATCATGCCCACGGAAGAGTTCGTAGGAGTTCGCGCCGAGGAACGATAATATTCGGGTTGTTTCTTGCATGAAACGCCAAATTGTTATCGTTCTTTACTGTTATTAGTTTGTTACGTTGTCGTCTTCTTCGAACACACTGTTTGAACCAACTTCTTCTCTCGTACCCATCTTCCTAAGCGACTTTTATGCAAGCAAACTCGAGAACAACGTTCTCGTCGGCTCGAGAGACCGCCAGCGTATATTCTATGGTTAACATCCTGGAATCTTGTTTTACAAGTCGTTCCACGACCTTAACCTTTGGATGGTGGAACTTTGGTGCATCGTGATCCAGCGTTACAGTCGTTTCATTTAAAATTCTAATTTTCTAGCAAACCATTTAAATTGTCAGCTGTTTCGGAAGTACGTTAAAAAATGTGTGAAATGTTTTACAAGTAAGAATTTAAGGGTTAAAGGAGAATGCACTCTTTGGAATGGTCGAGAGGTAAATGTCTCGCTCGGTCTTGTACAAATGTTGACCAGCACATGAATTTCTTCCGAGCACCGTTTTCAATATTACGGTCTCCGCTACCCTGTATTAATCGCTGTTTGTCGACCAGCCACAATGCCGTCGGCCTCGCCTAGTCGCAGAGCTAATTAATGCGCCAGTAATGATCTCCCGAGGCGGTTCTTGCTTCCTCTACATTTTTCTCGCTTACGCGCGGGCCGTTACTTACAATCGTAAGGTGCGATAGTCGATATTTAAAAGAGGTGTATCGAGGCAACGACAACACGGATTCTGGATCAAAGGATGCAGCGATCTTTTTGCCTGCCGACGACGACAAAGACTATCGACAATCGTAGTTCCGATTCCGGTGCTCGACAAAGCTGCTTTCTTTGCTCGTCGCGCAGCGCTCACAATGCTGCCGTTCTCATCGAAGAAAAGTTGCCATTAGGGAAAACTTCAATAATCGCGAAAGCAGTCCCGTCGAGTGGAAGATACTCGAAGCGCAAAGCAGCCGGCTCGAATCCCCGGGCAAAACGGGGGGTTAATTATCGAACATTAATTTCGGTTCAGTGGGAGAAACGACATCCGTTGATCGCGATCGAGAGTTGCGGTTGCGTGTACAAGTCTCGGAGCAGGTTGGGGCGGTCGATGAAAAACTGACAGAGGCACAAGCACTTAACGTTGCTTTCCTTTCCATCGTCCCCTGTGTTCTCGTGCCGATCGTTTCGAGGGCTCTCCCGAAGCACGGATGTGCTCGCAAGAGGCGTTCCACAACCAAATACTCTCGCACGCGTTGCATCGTCGACGAAAAATCCGATTTACCGCCGCCACTTACGGGGGTATTCCGGTGACTTATTTTGGAAAAATTGATCTCAACGATCTCGACATACTAATTCCGACCTACCGAGACGATTAAAGGAAGAAAGAAATTCTGACAATTTATATTTTGCACAGTCTAGTAATTCGCAACCCAACGTGCTTTAATGTACCCTTTATGCTGTACTCCGTTGTTAACCTTTCATCTCTCTCGTACCGAACAAATTCTACAAATAATGCTGATGAACCGACGAGAATTTCGGCTACGATACCCCGTTTCCCGGCAGAAGCTTCCGGCGCATCGATTTTCCATTTTCTCGCCGGCCACGCTCTCTAGCGCCTAATTAAAGCACACGCGCTCGAACGAGCACCTTATCTTCCACAACTTATCGATGTTCTCTCCGTACACGCGGCCGGAAATTTACGGCTGAGTCGATTTCACGACACGCGGCCGCCTACGCGCGAGGAGAAACAAATAAATATAATAGCTGTCGCGTTCTTCCGATAGAAGGAGCGGAATCGATACCACGCGCGCGCTTCGTCTCGCCTCCTCGTTAATTCCTCGAATATCGAGCTCCACGGGTACCGGAGCCTCCATATTTGTCGCGATGCTCGCACACCTCGGCGAGCCTTTCGCAGCCGAGGCTTTTTACATCGGTATCGGCTTCGTTTCAATGACACCTATCGATGATCGAGTGTCTTCCGACGGAGCATCCTCCTTTTCAGGCTTTTCAGACCACGTTCGTCAACGGCGGGACATGCTTCTGCCTAGGAAATCACTCTTTCCGCACCGAACTGCGGGCTTATGCTGTTCGCAGAGGCGCACATTAGTCAGATTACAGCAAATCCTCGATACAGCCGGAAACTTCGGGACCGAAATGTCACTGATATCGCGTACAGCGTACAGACTCTATTCCTCGATCTCCTGTCGATAGTATCGAACGCAGATAAATTATGTAAACGATAAAACTGTTTTGAAACTTTTACGGTAATATTCGTGATGGTTTTCTGGTTGAAACGACACCAAACACGACACGGTTCGGATCATATTTGCTCCTTTAATCCACGATGTGATACAACCTCGACGGGTTTAACCCTCGTACGCTCCTCGGGTGAAAATTAACCCAGTTTCCTGTTACAGATACTGTGTTCCGTTCGATTTCTTTCTAACTGTGTTATAACTTGGTGTATTCGTCTAAAATATCATATTATATGTAAAACACAAGTCGATGTCATTTCCTTTACGATGGTAACGTCATAAGAGAACAAGTGACGGAAGAGTCCCTCGGGTGATATTTCACCCGAATACCGTAATAATAATAATAATAAATAAGAAATACAGAGAACTGTACTACCCAGAGGTGAAGCATCGCTCGCTGTAGTAAATACGTTACAAGTCATTGCTGGTCCATCAAATTTACCAAATGAAAAAAAAAGAAAAATTACAAGAAGTCGATGCTAATTATGTGCAGGAAAAGATCGGAAGGTGTACGCGGCTTGCGAAATTTGTAAGAAAAATCTATGTGGCGAGCATAAAAATGCTATTTATATATGTCGTAACTGCAAGATATAATAAAGACATTCACGAAGTTAATTAACTTTTAATGAAACACGTTGCGATATATAACATTGATCGAAGTGTAGAGCGAAAATGGGTGAAATATCACCCGAGGATCTTTCGTGTAATTATTTTCGAGGTGCGTACGAGGGTTAATAAATTTCGTGACCGACTTTAAAAATCGAGCTGCACAGCTAAGAGATTAACCTCGGAGTCCTCTTTCCGCGTGTACTGTTATCCTCGACTGGAAAATCCCTCCGATATTCTGTGTATAGTAATTTCCCTAGACCCGTGTTTCATTTCAATGACACTTATCGGTGATCGAGTGTCTTCCGATGGAACATCCTTCTTTTCAGGCTTTTCATGCTTCGTTCGTCAACATCGGGACACGTTCCTACCTTGAAAATCACTCTATCTCCGCCGAACCGAGAGCTCACGCATATTTTCTACGAGCATACATTAACCAGATTATTCTTCGCACAGCTCGTTTCACCTTTCGTCGGTGTAATGCTCGTCGGAAACTCGCCGCTGTTCGATTTCCACGGTCCAGTCATGTTATTCTTGCTGTAAAACATTAATACTTTCTCGTGACTGCACTCGACTAGTCCGATTGCTAGATTATCGGTCCTAATGCGGGAAAGTGGCCTAATTTGAAGTAACAGCGGCAACCCTGACATTGCAAACGTCTCTTTTTCAGGGTATAAAGTAGGCTTTTGAAGTTCTTGCACGGATGATGTTAAGTAAACTTTCTCGGTTTCACTCGCGTTTAGAATTCTTTAATTCTTTAATTCTCTTCCAAGTTGTTTAGAGCGTTTATCCGTAACGTTCGCAATAAACTCGCCAAGTTATGACAATAGAGCGGTTGTCAATGTACAAAATGATGAATATTACAACATCCTTACAAATCCTTACAAAAATTTTGAAATCAGGTTTACCTGAAGGGCTGGGACGAACGACGAAAGAGAATCTTCTGAATTTCATTTCTGTGAAAAATGTTCACCGAAAATGTATAGAATGCACCTCGTTAGAGCGATCTTTGTAAAAGTTTCGCTTCGACGCACATTCTGCCGAGAGCATCGAAATTGATCTCCTCTGTCTGTTGATGCGAGTAAGGAACAGATTACGCGGAAGGTGTACACGACACCCCGGTGGGAACCAAGATAAAATGAAACAAGCTATCGCGCCGACGCCTCGGCACTCTATTTCCTACGCACGGCTGATTTCCCCCGTATAACGCCGGCGGGCCTATTACCCTGTTTCGGGACCGATTCGTCGTCCATCGCGTTTTGATTAGACCGGAGAAACGCATCGCCGGCAGTGGCACCGGCGCGGCGGTCCCTGGACATCGGCCAGAATGATATTTCGAAGATGAGCTATGTTGCTCGATGCACGATGCTCCCGCGGAGCCGACGAGGCAACACGGAACAGTCCTCGAGAAAATTGAAACTGCCTCGCGTGGTACGTGACTCGAGCACCGGTGTTTTTGGCCGAGTACGTAAATAACAAGCGACTCGTGGCGACCCTCGCCAAAGCGCCTCGATACACAATTTTCTCCCCAGGATTCCGAATCTGGGGAAACGTCGTTCTCAGCCTTGTTGGCCACTTTTATCCGCGAGCGCGATTTTATTATCCTCCGGCTCGCCGAGACGACGAACCCTGGACGCCGAGGCACGTTCGAATTCAATTTTTTCGCTGGGTAAGGCACGCTTGCTTGTCATCGCTATTCGCTTATCCTGTCTAGACCCCATCAGAATCGTGCAATAAATAATTCATAAAAATGTAAACGAACGGGGAGAAAATTATCAGATCCGTATCGCCGTAACCTCATTTATAAAAGTCAGAATAAGAAATGAAATTGTTTCTCATGGAAGACTGGAAAATGTTATTTAACACTTTACCTGCCGGAAACCAATTTTAATAGGATTTTCGATAATCGTGCTGTACCAAAAGAAAGCATAGAAATTTTCGTTTGCACAGCAATCTTAAGGGGGAACGCCACCCTCGTGAAATAACTAGAAAGGAACTAGAATCTAACTAGATTTTGGATCGAAACCTGGGTTTGCGCGCCAAGATTGTTTGTCCTCGTTTCTGCGAATTTTAGGCTGAGCGAGGGCTCATTCTAAAGAGAAAGGTCATAGCTCCTGCGCTCGACCGATTTTTTAACGAGATTATGTCTATATCTAATAATATAAGTGTCCGAAGTAGAGACAAAATCGAGAAAAATATTTGCAGATTTCAACGTATTTTTTTGTCTCTAAAAGATTTTCTCGCTGCCATAATGCGGTCGAGCGCGCTAGCTATAACCTTCCTCTTTAGAACGAGCCCTCACTCAGCCCAAAATTCGCAGAAATAAGGACAAACAATCTTGGCGCGTGATTGCATTCGCATAGCAGAGATTTCCCCATATTACGTTCACGAAGACAGAGGTCCTCTCTGATGCGGAGCAAGTCTAGAACCAATTTTAGTTCAGCTAGTTTAGGCGAGATGGCGCCTAGTCGGAAGGACTGTCAACATGGAATCATAGCAAAACTGAAGCGTTGACCTAATACATATGTATGCCACAGTGAAAGCGTGACAAAGTCAATATATGCATTTTTGTACGATTGTAGGTTTCGGTCAACGGTTCCAACCTGCAAGTTGGAAGAATAGAATACAACATTCAAGATTAGAATATCGAAATAGCAAGCAACTCCATCTCGCGTTGATCAGGCAGTTGCGTGTTTATCAGTGTTACCAAACTCTTTTTCTGCACAGAGGTTGGTAACACTGATAAATATTCTGAAAAGCAAGGGTAGCGTTCCCCCTTAAATGAAACTATTAGATGACGTTATCGAGGGTGACTTGTTAGTTCGCAATAAAAATTGCTGTTGCTATCGAAGGTTCCATCAAAAAGTGTTTAGCCATGTACCATAGATTTTTCAAAATTATGCAATAATCACTGGTCGGTAATGTGTTAACCGTGACCTCATTAATAGGATTTTCAATAATTCTGCTGTACCAAAAGAAAGCATAGAAATTTTCTTTTACATTGCAATCTTAAATGAAACTATTAGATGACGTTATCGAGGGTCAGTTGTTAGTTCGCAATAAAAATTGCTGTTGCCATCGAAGGTTCCATTAAAAAGTGTTTAGCCACGTACCATAGATTTTTCAAAATTATGCAATAACCACCGGTCGGTAATGTGTTAACATCCACAGATTGCACTCAAATTGATTCACATCCAAACAAGTTAAACGGAAACCTTTTTTATATTCTGCTCTTAGCCTCTCACCGTGCCGCCGTTAAGTACATTGACGATCACCACAGACTCCATCGGAAAAGGCGACTCTTACTCCGCATAAAAATCTCCCGTAAAGACGAAGCATCGTAAAACAGCCTCCTCCATGGTCGCAGCTCATAATATTTCCTTAGAAGGGGAATTCGCGAAGTGTGGGGGCCATGGGAAAAACCACGGAGGGTAGTTTCACCCTCGCACGCGCCTGTCTCGCGGCATTGTCTCTCGCGGACAATTGTTCCTGTCTGGGCGTTCCGTCAGGAGACATGCCTGCAAATATTGATGTTTTTCAAACGAAATTTTCATTTCCGCATTGAAGCGGAAGCTATGCGTTTCTCCGATACGATATTCTCAAACAATTTCTTTGGTAAAGAAACTTTCTGTGTAACCTCCAATCGTCTCCTAGCTGGATCTCTTCTACAGTGCCGGACAAAATGACAAGACATTCGATGTGTTTGTATATTTCATGTAACACGATAGGATATATGTACATATTACACGCCCTGTATGCCCTTCGACTTACCATACAAACTTGCAATTCTATATGGATACTTTGAAGGACATATCTAATATACAGGGCGTGTAATATGTACATATATCCTATCGTGTTATACGAAATAAACAAATACATCGAATGTCCTATGATTTTGTCCGGCACTGTAGACAACAAGCGAAAAGGTTCATTCGGAGGAGATAGAATGGTAAAGAGGATATTCCACGGACCGGCAGTTTATTTTTCGACCCTAATCTGGTCATGGTTAAAAAGTAAAAGGGGAAACGAATTTTCGTACGCAGGGTATCAGACTGCGTCGGGTAAAACGTTCGCGAGAACGCTGTAGGAATCGCAATAGTCGCGCTGATGAAATTGGCGGCGGGCGTATCTCGGCCGCCATAGAACGCACGGGTGCACCCTACGAACCCGATAAACGAATTTCAGGTAAAAGCACAGTTCAATCGGGTATCAGATCCGTCTAGAAGTCGAAGGTCTGCCAGGCTGCCGCCATCGATCTCTAGCCCATATTCGACGATATTACTGGTCCAATCTTTCCAGCACCGGGCTACCGGGCGGCGAACAGTTCGAGAGGGATCGTCGATTATCGATCGCGGATCCATGCCTCCGAGGATCCGTTTCATTCACGCGACGACGAAAGCATAGCCACGGGGCCGGCATTACCGGAAAACCTTCCCTGTAATTCATTTCGCTCTCCAGACTGCTGCCTTTCGACTCTGCAAGCTTTCGACGCAGACGAGTTTAACCGAAAAATTAGAGGACACGGTTCGGCTGGTTACCAAGTGCCGGATGTCTGAGAGGCTGTTGTCCAAGTTTTCGACAGCGGCGCGATCTTGCAGAATTGGAACAGGAATGTTCGAGCTGAACTTCCGCTGCAATATTCCGTAGAGTAGACTTTAGGGATTCGGAAGAGTGGCGCGGGATGAGAGGGATTCTTAACAGCGTTTACAAGGACTGTTTCCCGAGTGGCCTTTCTTGATTCTGACGAAGCGTGCGTGTAATGCGGAACTCGAAAAACTGTTCGACACGTACAGAAGAGCAAGCAGGGTTAAAAATAACATTGCAAATAATTCATCGGAAATTCTGAATACGCTACTTCGTCGCAGCGGTCCCGTCAAAAAGGGTAGCAAAGTTTGAGAAAATACAAAAAGCCGCGAATCCCTTCTCTCAATTCGGTTGCAATCTGAATCGGTGCTCAACCTCCGAATCCTCTTTTCGTGTACCGTTAGCCGACTCGGAAAATTCCCCTGACATTCTATAGCAATTCCCCGCGGCCGAGGATCGACGTCGTCGCTTCATCCGTCCAGAGATCCAAGTCGAAATTCGCCCGGAACGAAACTAAACAACTGAATCTTTTGGAAGAGGAAGCTGCGGGGCTGCTGGTACGTAATCAGTCCATTGGAAACTGTTCCGCGAAATGGCCGGAGTGCGCCGTGGAACTCTGTAACCCGGCATTAACGATCGGACGTATCGCTCGTTACCGCAGCCCCCGTTATCGGCCCCGAGATTTATGTCAAGTGTATCGAAGGACTTCGGCATTTTTATTCGATCGCGATAACGTCGACGCCGCAGCTCCTTTGTTCCCCGCATTGTGGCCGGTTCTGCGAACCAGCCCAAAGACCAGTCGTCGAGGGTTATCGAGCCAGGGGAGACTGTCCTCATGGGGCTACCGAGCCAAAGAACCTCGTGTACCCCGATGTCGCGGCCCGATAGACCCATATCGCTCGTCCGAGACGTTCCTTCTACACTCCAAGCATTTTTCACCTGTATATCGCCGGCCCTCGTGGACTTATCGATCACTGAAATTTGACGAGTCGCTCGCTGCTCCTTGGTGACTTCCTGCCAGTGTGCTACTTTCGACCAAGCTCAGGATACATACTCGTATTGTTCGCATAGTTTTTCAAGATTCCACAGACCAAACGCAAGATATCGTGGTATTGTTCATACCTTTCGACATGGATACCTCAACCCCGAACCGACTGTTCCAGATCGAAAAAGTTTTCTCTTGTCTAGATCTAGGGGCGACGCCTGCGGCACCGTTTTAAACGATCTTAAAAGCTAAACATCTTCGCTATCTTTTTTTGGACGAACTTCTCCGGGGTCTGGGCTTGGCAGACGTGACCCAGAAAAGAGTTACGTACGTACGGGTCATACTTGACCTTGCGTAAACGCATTATGCGGGCGCCAAGTGTTTCAGATGGAAACTCGGCTCACGATGTTACCGTCCCGATGGACGGCTGTTCCGTGTCAAATAAATCGTCCCGTCGTAAACCCGGCTTCGTCCGAATCCATTTACAGTTTCTTACAGCTGTTGGAACAGGAGCTAAGTTGACTATGTCAGAGATCGAAGCAAACAGATGCTGCGGATTGTGCGAAACTGGGACCAAATAGAAATTGCTTTCTTCCTTCAACGCGTTCGGTACGCGACACCGATGCCCATAAAAGTCACACAAAATGAGCACAACTTGTTTAATAATGCAAGAATTCGATGACTAATAAACATAACGGGGTTCGCAATTCATTCCGCGCATAATGACTCGGGTCGGTCAGAAACATGCAAGATTTCCAATATTAAAATTCACGCGGCACGGATGATAATATTCTACAAATAAAACGATAAAAGAGGAGTCTGCAAGCCAGAACCATTCAATTAGATGCTGATTACGTATTCATAAATGTTCGGTATGTCAAGAACTATCACGCCTAAGGCCAGCGCGGCATAAAATGTTTCTAAATGTAAGGAGTGGATCGAGAAACGCTAGAGGAATACCTAATAGGCCCATCATACCTCCCGTCGTGCCTGCAACGCTTAATAGACCTACGCTTCATCGGCCAAACGTTCGAACGAATATTCTTTTCGAGCGTAACTCGGTGTACGAAGAGACAAATATGTGGAAGAGAAATTTTAACGATGAATTGCTGTTTCATCGAACGAATCCTGCCGTTTTACCAGATGCGTAGAAGCCACTGACTCGCAAACATTTCCTGGACGAAGGTACTCGACAAAGAGTGAAATTCGCAGGTTCGAAACGTCCGCCAACCAATATTGGCGAGCGAGTTTCGTACAAATTTTCATGTTACCGTTCTCGAATATAACTGATATTTAATAATAATTTTATTACCATCGACATTTTAAAATGTTTATGGAATTTTTATGTAAATGTAAAGTCTGTCTGCGTCCAATACAGTTTCGCCTGACAGCGGAAGGAAACAAGCGTTTCACACCTTATCGAAGAATTTACGAACTGTATAAACTAGATCAATTATGCCGACTAATTACTATGCCGATCGGTACTCGGAAAGGTGTAGTACACACGGGAAGAATTTATGCAGAATATCGAAACCAGTCTTTTCTAGTTCACGATCATTGCACCGCGACGAAGGAAAACCGGCGCGGCGATTTCTCAAGAATTAGTTCCGGTTTCAACGGCTTCAACGAGCCGACGACGAGCTGCGATACGTTTTGCTTAGCGGGAAACTCGCGAAAAAGGAATCGACGCTGGGAGGCACCACTAAATCTACCCCAGTCGACCGACGACTTTTTCGCAAGCCACTTGGAACCGTACCAACGGAGTCCCGCGGATGTATCTGACGAATGGAAAAAGATTCGCGAAATTGTGTACCGTGCTCAGGGTAGACTTTATTACCCTCTCCGGGACTTGCGAGGTGTTTTTCTACGGTATTAACGGAGCTCGCGTACACGGTTGCTAGAAAATATTCATTCTTTTCGCAGAAAATGGTTGACAGATTCGTCGGTAAGCTTATCACGCAAGGCATTTTAGTTTTATCGATAAAAATACGAACTAAATGTTAAGAAATCGGCTACTCTCGTTCGACCGGCCAACGCGAGCTGGCCTGTAGCGGCGGGTTCGGACCTGCACCGGAGCTGATTTACGTCATCGACTCTCAGAGCACCAGACGCCCGGGCCTACTTTAATTCACGGTGTTTACACAGGTTTCATCGACTCCAGATTTGACCTACAATAACTTTGGTCGACAACGAATTTAACCGACAACGATTTCAGTTGACGACAGTATTATCCGATAGTAACATCGTTTCTAAAAATGGTGCTGACATTATTTTCCTTTAACTATTTTACACTGACACTTTGACTTTTGTATAAAAATATAATTATTACGCTATACGAAGAATTAGATGTAGTTGGCTAACGTTGTTGTCAAACGATGTTAATATCGATTAATACTGTCGCGGACTAAAGTTGTTGTCGGTCAAATCTGAAGTCGGTGAAATATTGTCCGTGAAAACTGTGAAAAAAACCGTGTCGGTGATTTCCATGGGACCCGTTTACACACGCTGCCCTTTTCTACGTTCAAGTAGAACCAAGTATTCACTCTACAAGGATTACAGAATTAATCGAATGAATATTTTATTCAAAACTGATTTTCAGGATTAAACAGCAGAGTTTTGAAAGAAATTGAATATAACGACGATGACATAAAATCTTCACATTGCGATTACAAAGTGAGAATACATCGACGTTTGCATTAACGGCTGTGCTAAACTCTATTTACCAACTATATAACGTTTCATCGGTTTCGAATGTTTCACTCGATTTTTTTTCACGCAACAGCGTTTTCAAGTCGAACGAGCAGCCGAGAAATTTCAAATGCAGAGAGTTTTAAGCGCAACGCGCGAAGATGCCGTGAAGAGAAAAATCGCGGGTCTTGTGAAAACTTCGAAACTGGTTTATCGAGGCCTTAGGCCAAACTGGAAAGTTTCGCAGGCCGCGCGATTCTTTCTCCGTAAACGGCGAGAAAGAGGAATAAAAGAGTCTCGGAATTGCAGGCTCGAGACCTACGCGGAGGCTGCAACGCTAAATATCGTTGCTGACAGCGATTCTCCGTGCATCTCGTTGTTATGATAACATAATTTTCGGTCGAATAATTCTTTCCAAGCTATTAACGCGCGAGCATACGCTTCCACCCGTATATGGAAGTTAGAGTGGCAGGATGCACATAAACCTTCGATGATTACGCCTGAATCATTAGCGGGGTATTACGCAACATGTGTATATAAATCATCTAGGAATTAGCATCAGAGGGATTAAGCATTCAATTTAGGATGACTAGGATGTATATTGCGTCTGACGATTATCAGTAGGACTTTTTATGCGCTGACGACAGAAATCAGTAATTGCGCTTCCAAACAATACACGGATTAATATAATTAACCACACATTAACGCGTTGACTGTCGAAATATCAATCCCAAAATATCCAGAACCGTATTAGGAACAAGATCAATATTTAGTTTCTTCTCTCGATGAATTTAATAAACTACAAATAATATAATGGAAAGTTCTTGAAATCTGTTCGCATCGTCGCTATTTCGTGTAAATCCAGCTATAAGCAATTTGTTGGTGGAAACACCGATCAACATAGATTATTTCGACGAGGAACGTATCGACACGTTAGCGAACTGGAAATTTCTTTGTTCCCGGAAAAATTCTGTCGAGTATCGATTTCTCCATTAAAGTGGGCAGAAAAAGTTTCGCCGACCGGTTGTGATCCTGATTACTTTTCTTATGCGCTCGCGAGATCCTTTCGTTCCGGAGGTGGCGAAGTTTGGCAAACACGCGATCTCGCGAAGATGAATCGGCGGCTACGCGAAGTAGTTTTCTCAACCGATGAGTTTCTATTGGAATTCCACAGGCAGAGAGCCTAGTCTTCCATTTGACGGTGACTTTTGCGCGGTGGGAATCGGAACGGACTGAAATTAAAAGTTCTGCCAGGTAAGGGCGCGCGAACGCTTCGAATGGATGCCCGAATCGTTGAGATTGCTTCTGCCGAACGAATGTTCGACGCGGAATCGATATTTATCATTAGCAAAATCTATTTCAATTTCATTTCGTATATTACCGCGACAATTCCAAAATCAGAGTAATTCGTTCGACGAAACAGAAATTAACCCTTTGCACTCGGTGCTATTCTAATTTTTAAAAACCGAATCTTTCTTCCGGCCTAAAATATTTCCATTTTATACGATTTTCTTAGTTTCATCGATATAAAACCGATATGATACCTCGTACAATAGTTTCAGCGGTTTATTAACATATTAAATAGAAATTTAATAATTCAACAAATATTTTTTAATAATGGTATCAGAATTATTAGTGGCGCCTCCGAGTCGCCACTCCGAGTGCAAAGGGTTAATTTTTGCGCATCGATAACGAGATGCGGGAGCTAACATTCATTTACCACATGAATAATTCTTATTCGTACTGTATTGATACTGCGCAACGTATACGTTTAAACGAAGGTAAGAAACTACAGTCAGAAAACTTCTTTATTTTTCATTATTTCTTTATGTGACTTTCGCCAATTTATTTGTGGCATTTTTCTGATTGAAATGGCGTTACACGCGATATCATTTTAACTGTGTTTTGTGGTTTTATTCGGACCTGGGCAACTGGTGCTCCGGGAGTCAACGACGTAGAATCGACTACCTCCGGATCTGCTTCAGCTGATTCACGTCATCGACTCTCGGAGCACCAATCGCCTGCAAGACACGCGCAGTCTTTTTCTACGTTCTGCGCGATCGTCGCAGTCACAAAAAAATAGTCGCATTAAATGATCTAACTTAGATCAAGGATTTACTGTACACTACCATGTCAATCTCCGGAAGGTAATGTGGGGTCTCAGAACCCCAGCTTCGGATTTTTGAATAGAATTTTTAAACGAGTAAAATTAAATCCGCTTGTTTACTTTTTATCCTCTGTTATTCTTTATCCCAAATTTATTAAACGAGGCTATTTATGAAATTCATTTGTCGGGGTCTAAGAGGCCCCACCTTACTATTTATGTGTTATTAGACTTTTATCTCTTATCTCTTTATTTGTAACCGCGATACTTCAACAAGAATGTCTACTTGGTTATTAAATTTGAGTACATCAACGATAAAATTTGTATTTTGTTGAGCTTTTTTTAATAGCAGTCGTTAAACGTGTGTAAAGACCTGCAGTTTTATAATCACTGCGAAAGCTGGGCGTTTCCATGGCATATTTCTTTTGCAACCTTTTTCGTTGGTCCTTTCCTTACATGCGATACAAAAGGGATTGTACTGCAGGGTAAAGGTAACAACAAGCGTAGCAAATTTCACGAGACAAAACGTCTAAAGTATCGCTCCGTAAGTTGAGATTGGTCCCCGTCCAAACAAAAGACAGGGCGAAACAACACACGTTTGTACGGTGCACAGTTGCGAACAATCGAAGCGCGTTGAACCGCGACACCGTTTAAGCGGGTAGCTTTTCAATCGAAATTGCTTCTGAAATTACTACTGAGAAGTGAGAAGCACCGCAGCAACGTTTAGTCACTGTTAGATCAGTTTCCACGAGCATAGCTATGATACAATAATGATTAAGGGTGAGATTCGGTCCATCGCACGTTTAATAAAACTGAAATAATTTTCACGAGCGAGTTTCGCTTTGCGATATTCGATTCCCATGCAGTGAATTAGAGACGGGAAGTCCAGCGGTAATGTTAGTAATTAACGAGGGAGTTTCGCTTTATGATATTCGATTACAACTCGTGTGGAGTCGTGTTTCTTTTCGTGTACAAAGCATTCGCATTGTAGAAGCTGTCTTCGAACTTGGGATGAGAAGTTTTAGAACCGATATAAATGTAATCTTTCCAAAATGTAATTTTTCAGTGTTCGCATTCGAATGTACCCAGTCTAAATTGGCGTCTAATTACAAGTCGCAGTTTTATAGAAAATTATCTCCGCTATTTACTGTACAAGCAAACCAGTACAATTCCGTCACTCAAACAATCTTTCCGTCCTTAATAGTTTCAGAGATAGTTTCGAGAGTGGTAATTTACAGAGGGTGGTTTCCACCCCTCAAACTTGAATCTCTGCTAATAAAAAAAAAAGAAATCGCATGTTTCTGACTTTCCTGCAAACCTAGAAAGTTTCATGAAAACTTCAAGGGAATAGTTGCACAACATTTCTTGCCAGAACACTGCAGTTTATTTCAAAATAATCTTCTCTTCTATTTTCGTTCCGAATCCACCTTTGAACGTATGCTCCCTCATTATAAACTACTTTACAGTAAATACCGTTTAAGAAGTCGTAAACGTCAATTCTACGTTGAATACACGCATTTAGAAAAGCCATGATTTCTCATTTCTCCCTTCAACGACTCGCTTTCACCGACAAACTCAATTGTAAATCCCCTTACCGTCAGTGAGAAGCAGATTCGTGTGCTTAATTCGCGAATCAGGCTTTCGTCGAAGTGCCGTTTGATTGGCACCAACGAAGTCGACGATACGTCGAACGGCAAATTCCGTCGGCGACGATTACTTTGCCGGGACACGAACGTTAGGTGAGATCGGGACTAATTGACTAACGAGGTTAGTCCGCTAATTCCCTTTAATTATCATATCATACGTAACAATAGATACTGCTCGAAACACGTGAACGATTACAAGACAGCGGTTTTTTAATGCATTTATGTCAAAAATGAGTAGGCGTACTTTAAAACAGTGAAAACTTCGGAAAAATGTAAAAATACTGTCATATTATTTTCAACCTAGCAAACATGCTATGAAAAAATTTATATATTTCTGTTTCACTCCAGTTTATTGTGAGTTAGGTAAAAAAATTTTATTTTGCATGAAGATAAAGTGACAGAGACTCGCGTGCTATGCCGGTGAGAATAAAAGATTAAAAAAAATGATATATAAATTTTTTCTACCGAATACTGCATTTCATCTATAAAAAGAATAAAACAAAGTCGACGTCGCTTGTCACGTTACGAGCTTCTTCGAATGCTACAATTTTCATTTGTAACATTTTCGTGTAACATCTCATAACAAAAATACTCCGGGTGATAAAGCAAACGATTTTTTTTAATGGAACGTGCAATTTCGTATGAAACATTTCGGTCGTCGGCGTACACGCCGGGCTGGATACGACTCGACGTGGCTGAATGGAAACCTGGAATAACCGAGACCGATGCGATGGTTCGTTTGTGCGTCTTAATCCCGGCATTGTTGGCGGCGCTGCCGGAATTCGTGAATCGGAAACGAGAACACAATATCTCGCGAGGCCTTCCGCGATGGTTGAATCGAAATCCACGGCATAAACGGATCAGGAAGATTATCCCTGGATCGTCGTCTGACCCGGCTTGAGTCCCTTTCATCCCCCGCCCAACGCTCTCTTACCCCGCGTTTCCGCTCCCGATAACTATCCTCTCTTTCGTCGAAGAACTGACGGATCTAATTAATTATCCCTTTTCCTATCAGATTATTATCAGCCCTCTGCACCAGGCACGAACCGCACAGACGTCCGTATGCTCCGCAAGCTACCGTATTAGAGGGGTATTGAAAATGACGTTTGCCGTTTTCAAACATCTTTTCTACGTTTTTTTGCACTTTCTTTAAACATACGAGTTGCAGAATACGTCGTTCATTCGTAAGGAAAGTGATACAATTCAAAATATATTTTATATAAGTATATAAATATTTTATATAAATATGTAAATTGTGATGTACATTTCTAAGTTGGTTATACACAATTTGAGGTAATCTAAAGAAAAATGGCTCTCCTGTAAAATTTCATTTCTTCAACGTACGTCACTTTTCATCCGAACGAAATGAAAATGAAATGAAAAGTTGAGTCCTTAAATCCACTTTTTTCGACATCCGTTCCCATGTGATTTTTATTATGGAAAGGAATGTTACACTCTGGAACTTCTTTCGATAAGTATTTGTAGGGCACAGGCGTTATAGAATTATTATAATAAAGGTGGCACGAAAACAATTTCGTTAGAACGTTTTTTATAGGAGAAACGCAAAGAATTTTTCAGCTCTGAATTTATTCGCTTCTCTTATTCCGGCGAATTCAGCGCTGAACGTTATTTCCACCAGTTACGGAACATCTTGCGTTCCGTGATAACAGTGCCTCTCGATGCAACTGCATAATCCGATTTCGAAGTGGACCCGTAATGTTCAATTAAAGGGAACTGTTGTTTCCATTAAGCTTCTTATAGTTTTGCATACTAACTACTGAAACCTGTTTCAATATTCTGATGAAGGATAGGCATTCGTTGATGGCCTGTGATTTTGCTGCTGGCATACCGAATGGTAACATGAAACCTGTTCATTAAGTCCGACGTCATGTTTAGTTGAAATTGATCTGCTGGATCATACGTGGTATAGAATCTTCGTTTAATAATTAGATTACGCAACGTCGATACGTTGCTGTGCGAAGTGCTCGTTCAAGTTATTAATTCTAAACGATGATTTATTCAAGTGTTTGCTAAATCAAGGTTCGTCAAAGAAGAAATGTCTTGAATTTAATTTAATGTCGCTTTAGATCCGTCTATAAAAATACTACTTTGTAAAACTTCTGCAGTCTACTCGTCACTGTTATGACGGGCGAGCATAAAACTGTCGATGCAACTTCATGGTGACCTACAAAGCGATATTGTAAGAAGAAGCTAGTATAATACATATTTTCTTAGCAAAGGCTTTAGGATTCTATAAATATTCTATAAACAACGCTCCTCGCGAACTTTATCTGCACGAAATATCTTCGTTGTTTCAAGCAATATGCTATTAATGGATTCGTGACAAGCGTAAATTAATTTAGCTTCTTGAAATGGAATGTCCAATTTCGATTGCGCTTAACTTCGGTAACGTAGCAAAAATAATCAACTTGTACCGCCGAAGAATTGGAAAATTGCCCGAAGTATGGCAAATTGAAAAAAATGTGGCATATCTCAATGAAAAATTGATGATTGTACAATTGTAACAAATAAATGGGTGTCTGGAAGAAGGGCCACCGTCAGGTTTTTTAAATTTTATAGAAGCGCAATTTTGAACGCAAACGTGAATTAAAGCAAAATAGGTTCGTAATTGCGCTGCTATAAAATTTAAAAAACCCGACATAGGCCGTTCTTCCCATTTATTTGTTACAATTGTACAATCATCAATTTTTCGTTGAAATATGCCACATTTGATTCGGTTCGCTATACTTTAAACGGTGGCAATTTTCGAATTCATCGACGCTACAAGTTGATTATTTTTGCTACGTTACCAAAGTTAAGCGCAACCGAAATTGGACATTCCATTTCAAGAAGCTGAATTAAGTTACGCTTGTCACGAATCCATTATTAGCACATTGCTTGAAACAACGAAGTTATTTCGTGCAGACAAAGTTCGCGAGGAGCGTTGTTTATAGAATATTTATAGAATCCTAAGTTAAGGATTAAAATTAGTTAAATAAGTCCATTATTTGCTAAGAAAATATATATTATGCTATCTTCCAGCCACCAATTAAAATAATTCTGTTCAAGAACACGAAGCGGTCATAGTTACCAAATTAATGGTAAATTCGAGTTTTCCTGTAAAATAAAATTTCACGAATACCGAAGGCCACGGATAGAAACGGTTTCGCATTCGTATTCGGCTAGCGAAGCTCGATAAGAACCGCCTGTTGGTTATCGGGAAACAAAATATGCGTCGGACAGTGCTATCAGGCTGGATGGACGTTCTTTGAAGGTTCGCCGTTCGAGCGGAAATTGGCGGGACTCGATCGTGCAGGCGATACGCTGGAAGGTATTGTTCGGCCGATTGACATCGGCGTAGTGGCCGATTGGCACGATGATTGACGCGTATCGGCGAGATGAGCCAAGATTCGCGCGCGCAGGGCCTGCAGCCGGTGCTTGGGGAAATAGCGACCAGTTATCGCGTTTCGAACGCCGGCTAACTTCGTTATCGAATCCTTTCACGATCTTATTACGCGGACAATCGCGTGCGTAACGCTCGGCGCAGTTTTATCCTGTCAACGACAACAACGACGACGAGGACGGTGGCGGCGGCGACGGCTGGCAGATCATCGGCCCCGGGGATCTTTTACGGTCGATTTGACTGCGAAAGTAATTTTCCCGACCGGAAATTTATCTCGAATCTAAAACGTCGATGAATTATTCATCGGTCGTGTCCGCCGACGCCCGTGAGACCCATTCTTACCGGTGTCGTGGCACGATCGAGCCGCCGGATCTGTCTAGCGCCGTCGGTTTCGCTCGCGTAATATCCGCCTCTGTTGTCATAAACTGTGCCAATTCCAGCCGGCCGGCGTTTCTTACGTCCGCACTACCATAATCAGGCGAGACGAACCAACGGCGGTCAAGAATCGATTTTCACAATCATCTTAACAATTGAAATTAGACAAAAATTGATGTAAAGACTGTCCGAAGCTAATTCATTCGAAAATCGGCGGACAAAGAAACAAATGCATACGAAAATTACTCGAGGTTGCTTGGCGAACGCAGTCAATCCTTGATCGAAGACAGAAACGCTCGGGTCCGTGCTGTTTCTTAGATCGTTTGCTGCTACTATTTTTTTTGCGAATCGCAGATCGCGCCGAACGTAGAAAAGGACCACGCGTGTAAACACGGACCGCGGCAAGTACTCCGAAAGTCGATGAAATAGAATCGACTAACCCCTTTTCTTTTCTTTTTTTTCAAGGGTGAGGATAAAACCGGCGAATTAAACCACTAAATTTAATCAGAAAAATCCCACAAAGAAATTGGCGAATATACACGGAACACAAACAAATTAATTAATCAAGGGTTGAACGAATACAGAGCTCGATTATAAAGTACCAGATTCGCAGTTAAATATCGTCGTTCCACGTGCTCGCCAACGACCAGTCCGACAAGAAGTCAACAAAACCACAGCGATACATGTTCAGAAGTGAAAAAGAATGTGGCGAACGAGCTGAGTCAGCGATAAGGTATCTTAATCTCCCGCGATTATTTGCAACGTGGCGGTCTCCTCATAAATTTTACTGGATAAAATATGATACGAACATTACGTGCCCTGCGCCGGTGACTGATGAGCCGCTGAATTACCTTTTTATCGGTCCATTCTTATCGGAGACTAAACATCGCGACATTCGCGTTTCTCGATTGCGTGAGAAATTCGGCGATCCCCTCGGACGGAGAATATTCGCCGGCCAAGATTTATCCACTTGATCGACGATCGATTTTCTATATCCCGCTGTATTACGGTCTATTATAACTTTTTCCTTGGTTTAACGGATAAGGAATTTTAGTCGATTTAAAAACAGCTTATACGAATAACCATTCTCTAATTCCGACGTCGAGTCAGATAATCGTTATTAACCTGCGGATCTTTATTCAACGTAAAAATTGTCCACGCCAATTACAAGAAACTGGAGTCAAATAAAAGTTTGTTTCTTCCTTTATATATATATATATATATATAATAATTCTAATAAGTCCATGATCCTTTCTGTCATTTTCAAGATACGCGTTTCAAAGATTTTACAGAAACTGTAATTTAGATCTATCGCAAGCTCGAAGCTTGTATTGGTCATTGATCGGAACAGACAGCAATCGTCGCCGATAATCAGCACATTAATGAAAATTTGACAGCCATAGCCGTCACGTGCAGGCGTGTATTAATTTGCGTTAGTGACCTACAAGCCGACGATAGATCTTCCGCCTCATAGAGAGGAAGTTGACTCAGAACGTCGCAGAACGTACGTTGATAATATCACGAACGCTTAATTATCCGGGTTCTGAAAACGCCTATGGCAGAGTCAAAGATTTACCGCGTGCGCCCACCGCGTTCTTCGACCCTTTTCGCCCCCGCGCGCGAGAGAGAGCGTGTGTAATAACGTGCTCGCGCGAAATTGCGCCGAGGATGCAGCAGCATCCCACATTCTCGTTATATTTCATATGCACTTTGTCAAGCGCGAGGCTCGAGATGAGACGAGAGGATCTCGCGAGCGTGAAGAAGCCCTCCTCCTTGACACTTTATCCGGAGATCCACGCGGCGAAGGGGAACGGGCCGTGACGAGCAATTAATTTCGCGCTCGTCGAATATTTGACGGCGGTTCCGACGAAACTTTGGTCTGTTGTGGTCGCACACCCACCCGCGCGTGCCCTGATCGATAATTACGCGAGAGAAAGGTCGCGTTAACGAGCATATTCCCTGCTGTTACCATCTAGAACAATCTCCGCATGTTTCTTCGTCTTACTCTCCGAACTTTAGTACGTACGTTGTCGTCACGGGAAGCGTCCGCGTGTAACATCGAACAAGACGCAATCCGAGGATCGCGTCTGTTTTAATAAATATATCGCATATTTATTTATCTTCTCGCCGTCTTAATGTCATTTATCCGCCTGTATTTATTATCTGCCTGGTTAACCGGTTAAGTGCGTTCAACGTGTATGCACGTCAATACAAAGCTCTATTGCGGTGCGATATCAATAACCTTTTCAAAAATGAATTGTTAATTTTTTATCAAATAAAAATGTAATCCTTCCTCGTTTTTCGTAAAATTTATAACAAAACTATTTAGCAGTTAAGAACTGCGTCTCGTAGACAAACGACACTCGCGCACCTCTAGACCACGTATACGTACGCGAGGGTTGCAAGGGTCCGGGATTCCACTCCTGATTTCTCAATAATGCAAAGACGGGGTTTCTTAGTGGTCAAAATCGCTGGATGAAAGATCAATCTAGGGGACTATTTGCCTCAAAAGTCCCACTTTTACGTTTACGACGCGTAATTCTCATTATTCGGCAGCATGTCGCGGAGCCGCCAGAAGCAACGGACAGACGACGGTGCTGCCGCCTATCGTGGCTGTCGATACGCCGCCGAATAATGAGAATTACTCGTCGTAAACGAAAAAGTAGCGATTTTGACTACTAAGAAACCCCGCCGTTGGATTATTGAGAAATCAGGAGTGGAATCCCGGACCCTTGCAATTCTCGCGTACGTATACGTGGTCTAGCAGTGTGCGAGTGTACCGTGGTGACTGTCTGACGAAACTAGCAAGGAACTAGAATCTAACTAGATTTTGGGTCGAAACATGGTTTGCGTCCCGCGAGTTTTTGTCCTTATACGAGAATATTTTGAGCTGCACAATGATTCAATTGATAGAGGAAGGTTCAGTGTAGATCACGCTGGTCGTGAGCGAACGAGATTTATGTTTATATCTAATAATACGAGTGTCCAAAGTACAGCAAAAATGGAGAAATTTGGTTTCACTTTCGCCACTGATATTATTAGATAGAAACGTATCTGCATTTCTATTTTTGTTTCTTAGTTCACCTTTACACCGATGGTGGTATATGTTCACTGCTGCGCACCCTTAAGTTAATTTATTAGTAATTCGGGCCTGTGTAGGCAATTGGGCTACCCCGACCGGCCAGCGCGAATCCTGTCCGAACCTGTTCCAAGCGATTCTACGTTATCGACTATCGCTACCCTTTTCTACGTTCGGCGCGGTTGGCGAGTCACAAAGAAATAGTAGAACTCTACATGGTCTAAAGAAAACCACGGACCCGAGGGCTTTTTAGATGTAGGTTTTTACTGTATACCCTTTCTACGTTCGGCGCGGTTGGCGAGTCACAAAGAAATAGTAGAACTACGTGATCTAAACAAAAGCACGGACCCGAGGGTTTTTTAGACGAAGGGTTTACTGTATACAGTTTATTGTACAATTACCACGATGGCCTAATGTTGCTAAATGTAAATTTTCTTGTCCTCGTATCAATGTGACAAGGATCCCAATGATTGATCTCTCGGGATGATTAAATTTCATGGTCAGCACATAAATATATTTTCTTTCGTAAGCGATGGAAATTATAATTCGGCTCAAGTTTACGTTATCATTGTCCGATTCGCGAAACGGATCGAGTTTATGTTCGAGGAAAGCCTTGTATTTCGAGACTCGACACCGCTATCGATTATTTCCGCTCGTAGAAACGACAGGATACACGAGGACACATTCCTCGGCGATTCCGTGGTAACTTTTCGAAAATATCCGATTCCCCAGGCAACTTTTCTCGAGTATCCGATTTCGCAGCGATGTTCAATATTAGACGTAGCATGCACTTAATGGGTTCGTTAAGCACGTCTCGATTATCCGGTTCGACCAAGTTTCGTCGTAAGTTCCACCTGCCAATACTGTTCGTAGCTTGGACACAGTCTTAATTACACTGTCCAACGCATACAGTAAAGCTTATTAATATTCGATCATCCTACAAATTAGAATAACTTTCTGAAGATTGCATGAAACGATTTGAGTACTTTCTAAAAGTTACAACATTTAGTTTACTGGACGATGTATGTACACAGATTTGAAACTTGAAGTAAATGTTTCAGTAAATTTGTGAAAAAATGAATGTTTTTGAATGCTCGTGTGTAGTTTTCAACTTTGAAGACGTCTTATGCTTTAACAATGATAGACACACAGTTCTGATCTGCACAGTAATGTATAGAATTGTTCCGAATGAGGTGATACGATTTAACATTACATCATGAATACGGAAACATGCTTAAAACAATGGCCAAAGTTAGAAAGACCCCTAAAAGTTTGTCAACTTGCTTCGACAACTAAACAGGTAGGAGAAAACCTAATTACTCTGACCTGCGGACGGCATTGCTAAAATTTTCAATATCACCGATTCATATTTACTTAAAGTTGCAAATCGGGAAAGTTACAATTCGTTGACCAGTGTTACGAGTCTTTCGTCTTATGCATGCTCGAGGGTACGAAGAAACAGATATCTGATTGCTCGCAGAAACCATCGAATGAGATCTTCGTAAAGTCACAGTTGCATGATCTGACGAACACGTTGACTGCCAAAATTTCACGCCTCGTATATCAAGGACCTCCACGAATCTGTGGGGGTATCCCGATTCTCCTCCGGAAATGTTAATTATATTATTTTTGTAAGATTTTTATGGGTACTAGATTTCGCAGCAACGACCACGGCAGTGAACGCGTTGGAAGGTGACAAGCAATTTATCGGATTAAACAATCAACTCGATAAAGTGGTTCGCACTCTCCCCGTTCTTCGATTGATGGTATGAAAGTGGTGGGTTGCTAAGCCAAAGAGACACCAAACGAGAATATTCGTGGTATCACTCTACGTACCACCACTACTACCTGGCTGCTGCTCGGAGTCTCGGTACTCTTGGTTTACGGCGTTGTACTCACCTGAAACAGAGAAAAACCATCAATGTAGAGACGAGAGACAAGAAATACACGTTGACAAATGAGAACACATATGAATTTTCAGCTGATCGATCGTACAACGGAGGTTATTTGTCATCGCCGACTCTTCTTACAGATTTATAGATTATTTTATAGATCGCTGGCTGGTACGGAACGACAGTTTCTCGTTCGCTGAAAATTGCAGCCTTTTGTCTTTCATATCGCGAGATATTAATCTCTGCGATGAAATTTAAGAAAAGCAATTATTATCGATAACGCCCGCCTTTATTAGATTTTATACCGTTTGTGCTAGAAATTACTTTTCGAAATTCGATGTTTACCCGGAGTAGCCGAAGTTCTTGTAAATGGCCAGCGTGTCGCAGGACGCGTTCCCAAGCCGTCCTGTTACGCACTATCATCGGTTCGTAATTGTTAATTACCAGATAAATCAATCCCGCCCCCAATTATCGGGCCGTAACACTGTTTCTAATTCACGCACTTCCGTCGGGGTAACCGTCAAGGGTTTGATTGGCCGATATGAGCCGCTGCGCCATCCCCAGATTGCCCTTCAGATTGGTTTTGCATTTCATCCGGAGGACGCTGGAGAACGCGGGACCGACTGGAACTTTTCATTTCCGATTACCATTCTGGCTGGAATGCTGACCCGTAGGCGTGGATTCGTTCCGGTCATACGAAACAATAGTGGGAACAAGAACGGCGTTACATAATAGAGCGGAACTGGAGTACGATCTTGAGGGTTCAGTGACGACGTCTCGACGACGGCGACGTCTTCCAGATAACAATTCTGCACGGCTCATTGGCTTGGCCATTGGTTCCGACGCGAACAGGCTGACTCCTATTAGTTGTGTGCAAATAATATAAAAGGTCAACAATACGGACCAGCATCGAATGGTGAGACTTCTTATTTGTTACACGAGAATAAGCATTATTTCAAATCTCAGGAATCCCACGCTTAAATACCCCGCATACTTCCACGCTATTCTTCGATTTCCATATGGCCTGTAATGGCTTAAATTATGGATCATTACGCGTCTCGAAAGGCAATATTGCCATCACCAGCAATCATTCCCATGATGCATGCGCTGGCGGGACCGCTCCATGAATAAATAATAACAACAACATCGTAAAGACAGTTAAACAACCCGTTAATATAAAGTTACCGCTCCCAGTGTGACGTAATAACGACAGCGACAAAATTTATGAGCCAACAACCGTCGAATCTTTCTCTCGCAAGCTATCGCAAAAGAAATCACCTATTGTGCGCCGTCAGTGATCCACGAAGGTCGATCTAGCACAGAAATCACCCGATCCTATCATCCTTGTCCGCCAACAAAGAGCCAAAAGAAACAGACACGCCCGTGTAAACGTGAAAGTCTCTTGCAGCGGGTTTCTCCGAACACGTGTCCCAAATATTCCACTTCAAATATCCCGAAAGAGAATCACGGGAAAATCAATGATTCGATTATTGACGCACCTCGCGTCAAACTCCGCTAAACTACTCGAGTCCTCTCGCGTGAACTTTTACTTACTTCTGCACGAGCGAGTCAATTTAATTGTATCCGTATTCCGTAAAACTTTCGGAAATTAGGGAACACGGTATTCCTACGGTGTTTGCCGTCGATATCTCGCGATACACGCCGTTCGGCGAGCTTTGAACATTAACAATCATTAGACGCGGCAGTTTAGACGATTGCGTTCATATCGTCTGCGTCGATTGCCGCTGTCGAGAAAGTTTTAGCTTAGACGGCCAGCACCGTGATTACCCAGGATATCCTAGCATTTATAACGTTCAGAACACGTGAAATGTCCGATTCTTTATAGTATTGTTAAACAAACGTTTTTCCAAATCAAACTTATTGTAGTCGATCTATTAAACAGCTCGGTTGGCTGAGCGCGTTAGGCGTTCGACTGTAGACCTGCTTATACTAGGTAGTCGATGGATTTGTATTTGTAGAGTACAGTTCCGGCTTTCTTAGATCAAGTTCAATCATTCTTGTACGGAGCGTTTACCAAAATATTTTTGATACATACAGCGGGTATTGCATCGATTTATTGCAGTTAGAGGTCGAAAATCGTGAAAATCTGCAATTCTTACCGTCTTTAAACGTTTGTAGCTCGTTGCAACGTCGACCGATTTTGACGAAATTTTCAGAATATGTTTACTCGACACGGATCGACAAAACGTATTTTTTAAATTTTCAATATAGGTATTTTCTCAACAATTCCGATCAATTGCAATTTTTTCAACAATTTCTTTTCACATCCTGTAGTAAACTAATTGCTCTGGCTTCCCAAAAAAGTTCAAATCGTATAGTACAATACTAAAATAGTTATCGTCTTTTTTAGAGCGTCTTGAACTTTTATCCGCTACTGTATGTATCAGCCTAACGCTTCAGTTTTGCTATGATTCCACGTGTTTTTCTTTTGTTTATTAATACCTTTATCGTTATCAACGGATCCGAGTGGATTCAAGCCTTTCATATGTTTGTTGCTGTGATTCCACGTTGAAAATCCCGACTAGGCGCCATATCGCCTAACTAGCTGAACTAAAATTGACTCTAGACTTGCTCTGCATCGGAGAGGACCTCTGTCTTCGTGAGCGTAATATGGGGAAATCTCTGCTATATGAATGCAATCACGGGATTAGATTCTTCATCCTTATACGAGCATATTTTGAGCTGCACAAAGGTTTATTTGGTAGAGGAAGGTTAAAAATGCACCGCGCCGGACCGCATTATGTCACTCAATAAATATTTTAGAGACAGAAAAATACATTGGAATCTGCGAGTATTTTTCTCGATTTTTGCTCTACTTCGCACACTTGTATTATTAGATATAAACGCAATCTCGTTAAATAATCGGTCCAGCGCTGTGCATATAATCTTCCTCTTTAAAATGAGCCCTCGCCCAGCCCAAAAAATTCGCTCAAACAAGGAGAAAAAATCTATCCCCGTAAACCCATGTTTCGAAAGCAAAATCTAGTTCGATTCTAGTTCCTTTCTAGTTTTGTCACGCGAGTAGCCTTCCCCTTTAAGTGCTGGCGTGTGGTTGAGCACACGGGAGTTCAAGTGTGCGGCACTTTTTGGTGCGTGACATCAGCAGATCTATTAGTCACGGGACTGGCGATGAAGTTGTCGGAATGCAACCGTGAGCGCAGTAATTAAGACAGATTTGGAAGAGGAAACGACGTCGCCGCGTAAGGGTAAACAATACCGGCCGCGCGATAACGTTACTTCCCGCGGAAATCTTTCATTACGTTTAACGAGAAAAATCCAACGAGCCGAGCCGTCCAACGCCGGCTCGACCCGTTACTGTAAGGCCGCAATCACATTCGAAACAAATAACGCGGCCAGTGGAAACACACTGCTTCTCGGGGTCAACCAGCACACTGGATGAATGTGAATTCATTCTCTCAAATCTTTGATCGCGGAAGAAAAAGATTTTAATTCGAGGTGTCTCCGTTTCGTAGCCTGATTTCAGTTTGTTTTTATTCTTCGAGTTGCCAAAGTACAGTCTTTCTTAACTTGCCGCTAGCTTCGTTAGGGACAACAGCGCGCTGCTATTATACACAGCTGAGAGCCTTCACACATTAAATGCCGCATCGTTGATGTACGAATGACACAATTATCCGTCTAAACTTAAAACGGAAATCACGTGCTCTTGCGTCGAGCAGCAAAATTAAGTAATTAAACCATAGCTTTCCAGCTATTGACTCGGCTTGCTTATTCAGCGAATTACTTTGACTTTGAGTTTTGTGTTAACAATAACTTTCTAATGCACTTTTTCGAATTTATTCAACGCGGGAAATAGGATCACCGCTTTCTTCCGACGTTCTTCGATCGCATATCTACTGTCACACGCCGGAAATAAAAGTCTCTTCGTATCAAACGTTTACTATCTATTGCTGCGAGTCGGGGTTACGTTATTACGACATCCCGTTATCGTAAATATTATTGCAACCGTATGGCTGAGAATATGATCTTCTCTGATGCACAGAAATGACGTATTATCGTTCAGCTTATTTTTCTGTTCGTTATTCGGTTGTGCGAATACGAGTCGACGGACCGACTGGAAATTTTGTACGCGGGCAGACAGTAGATTAGATACCGTAGGTGTAGAAAGTATTCGTACACCTTTTAAAATAGAATAACTTTCTTTCTCTGATCTACAAAACATGTTTCAAATTTTCATTGTGGACCCAAATAAAAAAGTTTTAAAAAGTGCCTTCTTTATTTTTTCATGTAGCCTTGTAAATTGTAATTTTTGGAAAATCTTTTTTGCATACCATCTCGCAAACCCGTGCTTCCAATTGATTATAAAAAAATCAGGTCGTTTGGTACAATTATAAAAAAGTTATTCTAGTTTAAAAGGTGTACGAATACTTTGCGTAAATGTTCCGAATTCCAGTCGAGTCCGTGAAAGAGAAATCTCCGTACACGGTACGTTTCAATACAAAGCATATTCCGATAATACAAATTATCTGATACGCAAGTTTCAAACACAAAGAACGATTAAAAATTATCGTCATTCGGTGTTTCAAGATTCGATAAGAAACGCTGTTCTGGACGCTGTTCTGGTGTAGATTTATAACCGAGATCTCTACGCGAGATCATTCAGAATCGATACGACAATCCGAATCTCAGAAGTATCTCTCCCAAAAATATGACACGTCCAAGATTGTTCGGTACACAAGTTCCAAATTCCCACGAACGTAAACAGCGCGCAAATCATTGATATGAAAAGCGTGATATCTGATAATTCGACGCATGCCACTGTTCCCAATTAAACTGTACCAACGGAGATGGATATCAAATTTGATAACGCGATTCAAACCACGGAGCTCCGCTTCGCCGGTGAAATATATTCCCAGCTATCCGATGCAGGGGATTCCAATCGTAACGCGCATAAAGAGTTAAACTGATGTAGACACTGATTAGGAGTCTCTCCGGAAAGCAAGTACATTTCTCAAAGCGAGATCAAAGCATCGATTCCGCGGAGCCTATCAAGACGAACGGCGATCGTGGGCGTGTTCTAAGCTCAGCTTAGATCCAGCCTGTTTCCCGTGGAACGAGTTAAACCCCGGCTTAATGGCGTATATTCATCCTCTTTCCGGAGAAACTCGCTCAGTCGTCTTCCATTGGGAACATCGAGCAATCTCGTGCCGCGAATTGCGCGAATATTTTATCTTGTCAAGCAACAAACGCGTTCGCGAAGCTGCCGGCTTTGTTCGGGCATCGAACACACCCGGCCGGGTCAGTCGATCGTTATGGCGGTATGGAAAGTTTGATCGTCATCCTCGATTTATAAGCAGAACGACGCACGCGAGAGGAATAACGAGCAAATTCGACGGATAGAGAGACTATTCCTCCGCGAGTTCACCACTCTAAGAACGAATTCGCACCGCGAACTGTCGGCGTTCAGACGGCGGAGTTCGATTCGTGTTCTAATAACTTCGGTATATTTGAACCGGAGAGTCTCGCGCGCAATACGCCGCGAACATCTGGAAGAATGGGATTGTGGAAATTTAAATTCCAGCGGACCACTTCGCGAAAGGAGCACTCGAGACGGTTATCGTGTCAACGAATGATTTCACCGGCTAAAGAAAAGAACTAGGTTTCCGGGAAACGCTAATAGAGTTGTTTTGTTGTACACGCGGTGAGACTCGTCGTTACAGCGTACCAATTGTCGGTAGACATCGCAAGAAAAATGTATTTACAGTGCGTGGTCGCGAATTATTGTACGCTCTGAATTTTTAATTGGAAACCTTGCTCGTTAATTTGCACCGAATGCTCGTTGCTACACTGCGGATCTTTATGCAAAATAAAAATTGTCTGCATCGATTGCAAAAAATAGGAACCAAATAGAATGTTATTTTTTCCCTTAATGATTTTGATACAGGTGAAATCCTATATTGACATCTTCAATTTCTAAAATTGGTCAACAATCGTCGATATCGCTCGCTCTATTTTGCTTATAAATTGCATAAAGATCCGCGGTCTGCTCGTTGCTGTTCCAGGTACCGTTTTACAGCGTACATCGAGTAATTGCAATTAATTGGCTATTCGTTTGTCGCGAACGATAATATACGCTATACCTGCACACGTATCTGTATCGGAAGGGCGCTATGTGGTATTGCGAGGCAATGGTCGGCCTTCGCCATGAGCGCCATGCACTCCAATTTGTACGTGCGTGTGCCCGTCATTGCTTTCGAATCTAGCTACGATGCTTCGAGAACGCGCGCGAAGCTGTTAAACTTCAAAGAAACGCAACACAAAACGGTTTTTACAATATGTTAAACCGAAGAGATCCTTTAAGAAGTTTCTCAACCATCTTTCCGTAACGATGTTCTTTCGTAAGCACGTAGTTTGCGACTCTGGCCTCCTCGCATTCCTTTTACGTTTTCGATGAAAGACGTCGCTGACAGGGAAGAAAACGAATTCTTAGTAATTAAAAGTAGAAAACCTGTCATCTTAAAACCAACAAACTCTCCGTCGGCGTCTCCGAATCTGTTTGGTCGCGCGAGCCTTTAATACTCTTTCAATAAATACAGTTCCCAACAACGTTCACAGTTATCCGAGTACGTAACATTATCGAACACCTCTGTAACGTCTCCCAAGGCAGAACCCGTCGACCGAAACAATCCGTGCCTCTTACGAGAACGATCATCGGGCTAGAAAGTGCGCGACGAGTAACGTTCAGAAAATGATCGCCAACGGATAGCGATCGAGAGACTGTGCGATGACTAACGGCAAACAGTGGAACGGTCGTTCGGCAAGGTCTCCGTCGTTCCTCTCTCGATTCCTCGAGCAGGTGTTCCAAGTGTTCCCGGGAATCGCGTAAACCGCCTTAGCAAATTGAGCGAAATGGAATCGCATAAAAACCCCTCGACCATATATCCCATGGCTCTCGGTTTTCGCTAGCCGACGTCCGCGTCGTCGCAGTCGCAAACTTTCTCCCCGTTCGAGCGAATTTCCCCGATAGTTCGATCGTTCCGCGAAAACTACCGGGTGTGCTTGCGGGCAACAATGTTGGCCGTTGGGCGGGGCCGCTTCCTTCGTTTATATTTAAATGATCGGCATCGAAACGCCCGAGCCGAAACGAACATCCGAATGTACCTTCGTGAAAGTGCACCTTCCGCAGAGGTCGATGCCTCCCGTTCTCTTGGACAGGTAGATCGTGCGGTCCCAGGTTCTCCCTCGACAACGAGCTCACCAGGATACCCCTGAGAGTCGCTAGGGTGCTGCTCGGTATCTCCCTATTCATGTCGCCGGCTCCCATGTCATCCCCAATCTCACCAACATCCCGGTCACAGCTCCCCCGACCACTATTCAACACCCTCTCGCATAATTCCCGCGGATTATCACGCTTCCGTAGACACAGAAATGCACGGTTCGCTTCGACGACAGCGAAGCCACCTGATTTCTGACACACCGCACTATCTTCGATCTCGATCGCACTTTATCACTCTGCTCCTGCCACGATCGATCCTTCCCGAAAGCTGCGATCACCCGTGAAAGGGTTTGCGCGGATGCGGTACTGTCGACTCTATATTTCGATTCACCCGTTTAACGCTTCTGTATATTTATTCGTATTGTTTCGTCGACGACGCTTTAGCTCTTCAGACGAAATTTGTACTTTGCTCGTGCGGGTATCGAAGGGAAATTGAACATCTCTACTTTCGCAGAAACTGTAGTTCGTTCGCGTGGACATCGAACACGATCTAGAATATTTCTGGACGAATAGCTGAACAATTTTCGTAAGCGGATCGTCTACCGAACAAGAACACGGTTGGAACAGGCCGAAGTCCCATCGCGCCGCTCTTTGGAGCACAATCAATATTTTGAAGCTGGATCAGGCTTTATCCCGGAGATCCATTTGTTTGAATTGGTTCTCTCGAGGAGCGTTTGTTAAACAAGAATTCTACACGTGGATTATGTAAACACCGGTCCGGGATTAGAATATACTTGGACCGCAGGATTTCTCTCTTTCGCTCGATGCTACTTGAAAAGCAATCAGTATGTAGAACCCGGATTAGACTTTATCCTAGAGATTTTCTTGTTTGGGCCGATCCTCCGGAGAAACGCCAAGTTTTCTCGGTTGAACGTTTGCCGGCGAGCAATCCTCCGCTTGTTCGATACCAACATCGATGACAGATTAAAGTACAGTTGAAAACATAATCCCTTTGCGCTGCTGGAGGGTTAATTCTATTTAAAACGAAGATCGCAACGTGTCCTCGCGATTTCAGACTCGTTTCCCAATGGTTTGTTAAACTCGGTCAACCCGAACACTACAACGATTCGAATGGAGACGAAATCAGAGTTCTTTCTCGCACAGTGGACGCGTGAACCACAATTTTCCTGCCACAGTCTGTCCCCGGCGAGCGTGGATCGTCGATGACCCAGTTTCTCCGTAGGAAAACCGCACGAAATCCATCCGGCGCGCGACAAGAGCGGTTCTAAACGCGTCCGAAGCGTCCGGGATAGCGCATTTATCGTGCTCGACAATCCTCGAAGAAATTTCACTTTTTCTCCGAGGGAAAACGGACGGCAGCGGGCCGTCTGGCTCGTGGCCGAAGTAGTTCGGCGAATCACCGTGACAGGAATGACGGGGCGTCGATTCGCGATGCAAACGATCTACAGCGAATTGAGATTGCCGGATCGCGGACGCCCCTTTTCACCGTGACGTGCGCTCGCAACTGGCTTCTTGGTAGTCCGTCGTCGACGGCTACGAGCGCGTGTTGCGTCACCATGTAAATTTAATCGGTTGTTTAGCAGCTGACGGCGGCTCGGTGGCCGCGTTGCAGCTAAAGGTCGCTAGCGGCCACGGGCAGGACCATGAGGAGGTCCGACGGGCTTTAGGCCGTCGATTATCGGAAAACCGATGCCATCGTCGACGATGCTCGAGCCTAGAAAGTACCTTTCTCCTCGGACTGTTTAGAAATTCCGTCGGCGGCGCGGTTCTCTCTCGGGAAAACATCGAACACGCGACGCACCGTGACCGAGTTGTTTTTGTTACGCTTTTGTCGAGCGCCACATGCGTGGTCGCGCTGCGATTTCGCGATTTCACGGGCTGCTCGCGGCTCGACACTGTCGGCAACTGATCAACCAACTCGACGACTCGTCGAGCAACCGCGCACCACTTCGAGAACGGTCGACGTTAACGCGATTTCGAGCGATATCGATTCGAGCACGCGATCCGCGCCGACAACCGGACGACTCGCTGGAACATGCCAGACCGTGCGACTTGCTCGAGAAGCCACAGGTCCCTCCTCGCTGCCGGCAAGTCTTTTCTTGCTCCTTCCTTCGAGCCTCAACCTCCTACCACTCCGTCTGCTTCGACGGACACTCGCCGGATATGGGTACACCTTCGACAACGTGCCGTCTCGCACTCCCGTTTGTCGTCCACAGGTGCACAGAGTGGGGACCAATGTGCTCGAAAGCCTTGTCTCGGACCGCGAGAACGCGTGCACGAGATCCGACGATAACGTACGCGGTCTTGTTGCGGTAACAGCGCCACGGAAATCGTTGCCGCATGTCACTTTGCTTAACTTTAGGCTATCCGCTGCCGCCACCCTCTTGGGAACGCTTGCACCGCTCTGTCACGGGCTAATCCGACTGGCCGACACAGTTTCGGAACGGTTTTGCGAAACGAGAGAGAGATACTGTCGTATCGGTCGTGGTATTACGGTGATACGTGGATCAACGGAACTCATGGTTCGGGTCCGAGAGATTCGAACCGAGAGGATCTCCCTCGAACACTGTTGCTAATCCTTCGGGGACGATGCACAGTGAGCCAGAATCACAAACAGCTGGACAAAATTTATGTCTCCGTTATGATAAAATATACAGGGCGAGGCACTAACTATTGCCACCTACGATAACTCCGAAAGTATGATAGCGGTATGAAAGTTTTTGAAATGAAAGTTGCATGGCGTTAATCTTTTGTTGCTGGGTGGAGTCGCTTCAGAGATGCAATGGTCATCTTTGTTTTTTTTTATAAATAGAATGCAACATTTTGTTACCTGTTTTCTGATATTGGCTATCGAGACAAGTCCAACGAGGTGCAACGCGAAAGTCTTTGAAGGCCGGCAAAGGCCATTTATGATAAACAAGGCGAAATAAGCTTGCATCTACAGAAGGTCTCGATGCAATGCTGCAATCTTCTTATCACGGATCGAGTAGTATTTCCAATCGCTTCGGCACCAATCGAATCGCATGCTGTCATAATTTATTATTAAATCTGGTAATGTCGAATAAACATTTCGGGACGATATCGCAGGATGGTAAGATTAGTATCATCGAATCGAGCGATTGTAAACGATGTACTTTTTCGAAGAACAAACCGATATGCTTCTCATTTACGGAGAATGCCAGCAAAATTCAGCGCGAGCTACAGATTTATACGCTGAAAGATATCCTCAACGTTCTCACCCTACACGCCGTACAATTCAATACGTTTCTACAATAAATTGTTACAGTATGTGATTCGATAAGTGCCGAAGCGATAGGAAATACTACTCGATCCGTGATAAGAAGATTGCACCGTTGCATCGATACCAATAGCAATCTCTTTGAACACCTTCTGTAAATGCGAATTTATTTCGCCTTTTTTGTCCTTTGTACCTTCGTGTTGCACCTCGTTGGATTCGCCTCAACGGCCGCTATCAGAAAGCAGGTAGCAGAATATGGCATTCTATTTTATTCAAAAACAAAGGTGACCTTCACATTTTTGAAACGACTCCACCTAGCAACAAAAGATTAACTCTACGACACGGCCCCTGTTATCCGATGCAACTTTTATTTCGAAAACTTTTCTACTGCTACCATACTTTCGGAGTTATTGGAGGTGACAATAGTTAGAAGCACATGTATTAATTTTTGTAGACAGAATTTCATGTTGAGAACCGCTCGTAGGCCGGTAAAATGTGCACGAATCGTGAATGTTATGGCAACTCCTAAAATGTGCACGAATCATGAATGTTATGGCAACTCCTAAAATGTGCACGAATCATGAATATTATGGCAACTCCTAAAATGTGCACGAATCATGAATGTTATGGCAACTCCTAAAATGTGCACGAATCATTAATGTTATGGTAATAGTCCTAGAGCGACGAGCAACTTTATTATTAGATCTTGCGAATGTATTAATGTTTGTAGACAGAATTTCATGTTGAGAACCGCTCGTAGACCGGTAAAATGTGCACGAATCATGAATGTTATGGCAACTCCTAAAATGTGCACGAATCATGAATGTTATGGTAACAGTCCTTGAACGACGAGCAACTTTATTATTGAATCTTGCGAATGTATTAATGTTTGTAGACAGAATTTCATGTTGAGAACCGCTCGTAGGCCGGTAAAATGTGCACGAATCGTGAATGTTATGGCAACTCCGGCGCTGCGAGGAAAGAACGTCCGTGGATGTTGAACGTAACTTGAACTTAGAGCGTACACCCACGCGAGACCTGTTATTACGCAAACTGGTGTCTTCAATGGGAGCCTAAATTTGAATTGTGTCCGTAAGAATGCAAACCGAGCCGGGAACCAAGTTGCCACTGGGATTGTGTTCGTGCATAAGTTAGAGTAGCTACCACTGTTACACAAGTAGAAACTGCCAGCTATGGTCAGACACGGGAAACTAATGCTCGTACGCACGTGCGCCTGACAAATGTATTTACGTCGACTTTTCTCGTAACTTGTTTTCGATGTGTAAACTATTAGAGTAAGTAGGCCACCCGGAATAACCGCTGGAATAAATGACAAGGATATTATCAAACTCGTGGAACTGCTTCGCTAAAACAAGATTGTTAAATAGGTTTCATTGTGATTTGTTTATAAACAAATTAATGGATCGGTTCTGTTGCTTGGTAATTCTATCTTCGGTTGAAGAAAAATGTTCGTTTCATTCGAGAACTAGGAAACACGTAATTGAAACACGCCGGTATCGAGATATTATGAAATACATATTTGCGTCTCGATTTTAGTTGCAACTCGACGTAATCTACTGGATAAGCATCAAATTTTGACGTTATGTAACCGTTCGAAGAGGAAATTTCATTCTCCACTTGGAATTCCTCTTTCGATAAATTATTCCATTAAAAAAACTGGATTTACACGCTGTTACACGTGTGCTATTATTAGACTGTGTAATTTATGCAAATACATATCCTCGTAGAGTAGATCGAAAGAGCTGACGTTAACTAAAATATAATTTCCTTTTCGAGTATATTCGGTAGTGAAAATTGAGATGAAGTTGAAACTTTATCGCAACTTGTATTTTATGACGTTTAGAAATATTTTCGTGCGATATCCGAGTTATTAAAAACAAGATAAAAATTCTATAATAGGAGACACAATTCTGCGTAACTTCTTTTCCCAAGTTTTAAACGTTTCGAATTTGCGCGATAATACGCAACCAATATGCGAACGAAGCTCGCCAATGGAACTGAAAATATTGGCTGCGTATCTGCAAAATGCGCATTAACTTTTGCGCGTCATTCCTAGGTGTGGAAAACGGGGGAAGCAATTTGGAGACGATCTTCGTAGGCCTGAAATAGATCTAAACATCTTGCGCCCCCAAATCGTGTACACCTAGTAGGCAGCCCTGCTGACGAATCCATTAGCCAACCGGTAGGCTGAGTAGGCCATAGTCTATTTCGGTGCCGAGATTGAGGTTCGACGTTGAACGCCGTGAATCAATGGGTGCAGCAATCCGGCAAACGGTGTTCCGGGTTCCGGTTCAATAAACCTCATCGCCGCGCTGATATTTTTCTACCTAGATCTATCCCTCGTCGTCTTATTTCCGCCACGTTTGTTACTTCACCGGCTGTTCAGCCAATCTCGATCAAATTTCGCAGTAACATTTCTGTCCAGTTTCATATAAAATTGATTAACACCGGATCTGCCACGCCAGTCAAAATGACTGGTATTTACAATTTCATTCTGAAATTCCTACTTCATGTTACATTTTTTCTCCGCAACGACGTAATTACTGTTACAGCGATAACTAAAGGTGTAATACAATGAATTTTGTTTTTGTTTTATTTATACAGAATCAGAATAATTGTGTGTCGTTGCTGCTTATACCAATACCAGTCGTTTTGACTGGTACTTCTCAAAGTGGAAAAGTATCGTATAATCCGTTTCCCGAACCCGAAATCGTTAATTAGATATGCAGATAGAATAATCGACGTTTTTGTTAGGAAATGTTATCGCATCCTACGTCTTATCTCGCGTCAAAACATAAACATAAATATTACCCTGATGCAACGCAACATAGAGAAGTAAAATAAAATTTCGAATTACCTACTACTTTTGTTACTTGTTAACTGTACTCTTTATTGTACTATAATGATATTAAAATTACACTGTATGAAATTATAATCGAGTATTCAATCAAAAAATAATACGTACGTACATGTATAACTAAGCATTTTGTTATAAAGACTATTCACTTTGACTGGTTTCTGTAGAAATAGGTATATTTTAATTGCCGGTAAATCTAGCGTTCAAAAATGTCTATCGTCGCAAACAGTGTTTGAAAAATTGTTTGGTGAAAATGGCTGTCACGCTCTACTGGTACAAGCAATCTAGCTCAATGTATCAACAACTACTACTTAAATATCATATCACAACCTGTACTTGTTGACTTAGTAAAGAAACATAAATTTCCATATTAACATAATATTACAACTCCACTTATTTTTCAATCGTTCGGAAGCATGTAGCCGTTTAACGCATAAGAGGAAGTAGCAATTAAATCCAGAGATTATCTTATCGCGAACATGTACGCTTATCCTGGAAACACTACCGGCTGAGTACTCTAATTACAAGTTTAAGAACGCCAACTTGTACGGGTCGGAAATGGTTTTCTTGGTTCTATGGAGAAAGCAGATTTTTTTCTGTACAGGGTGGTCTACATAAATAAGATAAATGCTTATCTCATCGAGCTGCACGATGAATCGCAACGATGGCAGCAAAAAGTGTAAAAACATTTTCAATTCAATCGCTAATAGTGGAGGGATCGTTTTACATTGACGACATCGAACAATCAATTTCTGTTTCGTATTTCAAAAATATAATTCCGACATCTTACGATCTCCAAAATGAATTGTTATGTATTGTACTTTACAGGAGTGTCTAAAGGTTTAAATACCTCGATCGAGCTGCATAATAAAGCACGACGATGGCAGCAAAAAATGTAAAATAAATATCAATATATTCGGAAAACTTTTTCAATTCAATCGTTGATAGCAGACTTCAGAAAACCAATTTCTGCTTCGTATTTCAAAAACATAATTCAGACATCTTACGGTCTCTGAAATTAATTCTCGTGTACTTTGCACGAATATCTAAAAGTTTGAGTAAAAATCTCTGTAATTACAAAATAAATCACAAATTTTGGAATCGACGTGTCCACTAGCCTCGTTTAACACTAAACCTACCGAGTCTTGAAACTAACTGCTACATGTTCCCTTATAAAAATGACAAGATTGCTTTCATCGTAATATGTGCTCCACCAAAGATATCAATACCCAAAATTCCCAAATGTTGAAGAGTTTCATCGGCTGAACAACGAGCAAAAACTGACACGAGCGGAGCAATTACGTGACAAAACGTGCGCGATTCTAATTCACCGCGGATTAGTTCGTATCACGCGTGCAGGAATGAATCCGGACTGTTCCAGCAACCGTTCCGCGAGTTCCAACGAGAAATAGTGGTCGACCGGTGGCGAACGTGACTCGCTGGATCGGGCCGGTTAAACAAGTGCCGCAGTTCCGGCAAAGGATTAATAATCGCGACGCAGAACAATATTGAAATGCGTCGGCACGGCTGGTATTCCGATTGTAAAAATAGAAGAATCCCGCGATGAATATTCCACGAGCAGATCCGGCGGATCGTTGCGCGCCTCATTATCCGCGCCGGTGTGTCTTCGTAAGTGGATAAAGAGAGGTGACGCGAACGTGCCTCGCCTCGATATTCAAATTATCTCGGCGAGTCGCGTTGTTCGAGCCGTTTCGCCGTTGCCAGTCGTCCGTCATCGTTCCCGAGATAACGATAACGGCGCTCGTTTGGCCGTCAGGAAAACGCTATTCAGACGGTGTTCCGAGGAAACCTGACGAGCGCGGAATTTCAGCGCTGAAATCGAGACCCACGAGTCGGATTATTCGCGCGAGAAGCAAGAACCGACGACGATGTTTCCTTTCTGTTCGCGACGATCAAAGCAGACACGCGGAACGACGAAATCGACCTTAAAAGGCTACGCCGAGCGGCCCCCGAACCCCTCGCGACGAACGATGCTCGTCGAAGCGTCACGCTGGTGATCGATAATCGTGAAAACGTGGAAGCCTGATTCGTGTTAGAGTCGGTGAATGAATTTCTGGAATTAGAAACCGGTTTTAGGCAATGAGATCGATCGGTGAAAATCAATTATTTGGGCATAAGCCTACCCCAATGGAACTAGTGTAATTTTACGAGGGAAGCGAAGAACATTAACCTCTTAACTGCGGAATTTAGTTTTAATAATGCCCCACAGGGCGTGGAATGAAAATCAAACAATGTCAAGTATACGCGTCGAACGCAGGGCAAATGGTCCCAATAGCCAAGAACACGAGTGGCGACACTCGGATTAATTCATCGGAGAGTGAATCAAAGAAAGGACCCTCTCCGATGTTCCGAGTTAAAATGGAGTCTTTTTCCTGTTGGAATTAAAAAAAAAAAGGGGGCAAATGATCCTATTATAAATTTGACGAAAAACGAGGAAGGATTACATTTACATTTGATAAAAAATTAACGATTCATTCTTGAAAAGGTTATCGTTAATGCGCCGCAATAGAGTTCTGGATTGACGCGTATTCGCGTCGAACGCAGTTAACTGGTTAAAGAACCACAGTCTCCTACTTCCTGAGTATTTGCAGTGTGCTTCGGTACCAAAGCCTCGAGACTCGCAACCAGGCTACCGAAGTCCACGGATCCTCGCTTTTATAGATTGTTTAACAAGATAAAATGTTTGAATAACAAGTTTGCTCAATGCTATCGTATCTTCGTGGTCTGCTCGTTCAAACGTATAAATCCACGCGATCTAACGTCGTCGCGAGTATACGAAACAGTTGTAGATGTCAAGGATGTACGAATGACACTTACGATTCTCTTAAAAAATTCTTGAAAACTGCTAATTAGTTGTTTCGTCTATTTTGTACATAGTCAATTAAATCCAATATGGCATCTTTTTAATACCGTATGCCACGACAATGATTACCATAGCAACGCGATAAAATCGAACTGCTTTTTATTGCCTACTAATTGAGTACCAGCGTACATGGGGGAAGGGGGAGGATAAAAATATTATTCAACGTAGGAACACACGCGATATTAACTGAGAAACGAGAGGATCAACAGTCAGGTTACGTTTTTACGATTTCCATGCACGGTTCGCTAACCGGATAACTCTGAGGAAAATAACTATGTAGGTTGTCGGTTTTATCCTTTGAACTCGTCGCCGTTTTCCGCAGCTGGTTAAACGTTTATGCGGATCGAACCCGTAAAGGAGCTCGTCGCAAGCAAAGCAACGTGGAAAAGTGTGAAGTTAGATTTATAAAAACGGGCTACGAGGGTTGGGTGAGTTTTCCGTCATCTGGTTGGTCGAGCTATTTGTCGGGGCGCAAAATCGACGCTGACGGGGCGCTCGTTAATTAACGAGGCTCGGTCACTTACTTTTAGTAATTGCAGAATTCTCGCCGAGAGTTTGGCATCTGAGTTGCCGTTTCAACGGCGGCTTAGTTGTTTGAATAAGTATCGTTCGGAAAACCGACGCCAGCTTTCATCCGATGAAATTCGTCTCTTCTTGCGAGATCGAGTCGCAAACGCGAGAACCGAACTCGAATCGGCAACGACGACGACTACGAGCTGACTGACGTGTTGCAAACATGCTCGAGAATTTTTCTGTATGGTCGGTTTCCATCGAATTTTATGATTTTAGTGCCACATTAAAAATGTGGAATCTTTTTACCTTTGCAATTCTGGCTGACAGTAATTTTTTCAAAATTTTGCTTACCCGTTATTTAGTAAAACCGATTCTTCTAAAATGTCACAAGAGAATTACACCATTCTCAAATGCGATCGGATACCGTAGCGCAATGAAAATTTATTTTAAACTGTAAATAACGAAAGTTCGTTCAGAGAAGTTTAAACGTCCTTTAAATTGCCCTAATAACTAGTAATCATGCCAGGGATTCAGATTCCATTGAATGCGAAATCAAGTTGACCCGGCAATGTTGAAACTATTTTTTTTCTTGCTATTTTTTCCCATCGATTCCCGTAGCTCGGGATTCTGCCGATTCGAAAAGCAATAATCTGTATTGCAGTTCCCTCTAGTTAGCTTTACTTACCATTCCATTATTCGGAATGATTATCAAACATGAACTGTTCCTCCATTCAGGATTGCGATTGAAAGACGCTTTAAATATTCAATACTGGATGCTGGTGAAATGACGATAGCTACCGATCGCTGCACAAAAAGAACGACCGTGTTGCACAGCTGTAAACGAGAACCGGCGCGGCACGGATTAACGAGGTTCTGTAACAATGTTCATTAACGATTTATATTCGCCTAAAAGATCGCTCGAACGATAATTGCCTGATAATAACCGAACAGTAACTACATGCAGAATTTCGCTACGTAAATTGAAACGTGAATCGTGAAATATATTTTATAGCGATGGCAAATATAAATTATAAGGTGACGCGTTATCGTGCTTCGGTACGTTCCACGAAAAAATCTTAATTCTTACGCCAGTCGCGCGTGCTATTTTAGCTAACGCGTTTGTTCGTGACCTACAATCAGAATGTGCTTCGCATCTTCCTGATCCATTTTCCGTAAAAATGGAGTCCCGTAAAAACAAATTTATTCTATAATTTCATCCGACAGCCGGGTAGAGAAGTCTACGTATACCTGCTGCATTAAAAATATTAGAAGCAGAGGATATTTTATATTTCATGAACGTTCGTGATCTTTTTCAGAAAATAATACAGATGCACAGTAGTAATTATTCAATATTTCAACTCCAGTGACCGATCGTTCTCATAAATGTTTGCACATCGCTGCTTACAAGACACCCCGCGTAAATTAACGAACGAAGCCAGGGTAATCATTTCTAATTCGTCCCGTTCGAGGGCGCTCCATGAAAATATGCTCTAACAATAGCTGAACGGCAATCGCGAAGGGTAATTAAGCTGAATTGTGAGATCCGTATCCACCGTAGCCACCTCTCGCAGATGATCTAACGTCGTGCACGAGCAGCAGCGCGATATCTCTTTGTAATCTCGTCCAACACAGAAGCGCAATCGTCCGTGAACACCGTAAATCATCCGGAAAGCGCGAATCGCCCGCAACTAACCATCGGCTAGCCCCCATCCGACCCTATAAACAAGAACGGAAATGCTAGGATTTTTCCTGCGTCGAATCGCCCCGATCATTTCCCGATTTGAGAATGCAATTTGTTAAGTTGATTGCGAAGGTTGCTGGATCGTCCTAATCGCCGGAGATCGGTTGATCCACGTCCGCCGACTTCCAGGTAGAATTACTACGCGCGGAATTTGCAGGTATCTTCCGTGATCGAAATTAGAATTCTCTTCATCGAGTATACAGAGCCTTTCCTGTACGCGGATCGATCGAGACTCGTTCGATCCTCTAGTAAATCGTGAAAGAAGATGTTTAGCGGAAAGTTACAAAGTCTACGAGCACAGCGAATAAATAATATAAATATAAAATCCTACCGGGTGGAGTCGAAGAATTTTGACACGAATTTAATAGAACGATGAAATATATATTTTCGCTAGGGAATATTTTTATGTGAACGAAGCGCATCGAGCCATGGCAAGCTGAAATCATCCATGAACTCGAATGAACTGGTAATAACGCTGGGAACGCGGCCCGAGGGTGGTTTCACGATGTTCCGCTGTTTAAAATCCGCTCGCGGGATTCGCGAGGGCTACACAATGGCAGGGCAACAAACGAACGGAGGATCAAGAATAATTAGACGAACGGTGGATCGTCGACGACGGGGATGGAACGTAAAAATCCGAGCTCGACGATGCTTTTTAAAAAACCCGGCGACGCCGTCGCTTGGAAACGGCGCCGAGCACGTTGAAACGCGACGAGAGATCGGTCAGCTGCATTACCGAGCAGATTTTATGCACTCGACGGCAAACGTCGGCACGCCGATTCCCTCGACTAAGCTCGCTGCGACGATAATGACCATGAAACGAGGCGCTGTCGCGCACAAAAACTCGGGTCGCCTCGAATGGAAAAACCGGTGGAAAACCAAACGCGTAAAGGCTCGGATTAATGCGAATATCTCCCGACGAACGAACGTATTTACTTTCGCCGAGGGGTTCATGCGTAATTAAATGGTATTTAACATATTCACGTAAACGCCGATTATAGTTTCTTTGACTCGGCTTACACATATTTCACGGACATAATAGTCCGATAAAAATAATCCGCGTATGCAGAAAATAATTATCCTACGCGCCACGACTACGATAAGAAAATTCGTACAACAATTATTCTGGTATCGACTTAATGCAATACGTTGCCATTAAATTAAACCGTAACGAAATTGTGTGCGTCAGAAACCGTGCACGTAATATTCGTCATTATTCTACGCTGATCATTAAAAGGAAATAAACACAAGATTAAAGAGATAACGAGTAATATACAGTTACAGTGACTGGAGTAACTATTGTTGGTACGATTATTATCTTCTGTGTATTATCGTACGATTATATTCTTCTGATCGGCTTAACGTTAAACAATGAAACTAAAATAAATGTTCAACGAATACGTGTTCCGATTCACTTTTAATCTGCAAATACACGATTCTATAAGTTTTCATTTTCTTAGGAACTTGCAAATTATTTGAAACGATTGGCAATTTTATCCAAGATAATCGGAACCGCGTTATTCGGGGATTATTGATAATAAATAGTCGAGGTTATTGATTTACGAGAATCTTGAAGGAGAAGCTCGGGAAGTTCGCGACTCGAACCCTCCACTAGACTTCTCGAAGCCACTTCGCGGAGATGACCCCTTTTTTCTTCATTGAACCTCGCAGAACCCGCGGCGATTTTTCTGCGACGCGCCGTGACGTCGGGATCTCCGCAAATCGGCTCTTGAGAACTGCAAGTCGTAGGAAAAAGGCCGATGCGCGAGAGAGATTTCTATGTGGGACGCGGCCGATAGAGATTAGTAAATCAAAGACTGTGGCTAACGATGTTTTTCGAAGACCCGACGATGCTAATGAATTCACGCTCGACACGCGAGTCGTGTTAACGTGCTAATATTCCGAAGGCTAACGCGAGTTGTTCGGTATAGGACGGCAGGTCTACATTTGAAACGTAGTTTATTCGTTTCACACGTATTTAACGAGTAAACGCAACGAGTGTAAAATAGTCATAAAATTGAGAAGCGCGATAGAAGATCGTTCGTCGTGAAACTCTTGAATTCTTTATCCATATTTTTGTGGATGCGAGTGGCAGTAGAATTTGTAAGCGAAAGGTAGCTTAATTGCGCTGATAGCAAACCAAATGGAACGTTCAGAGGAAGATTGTTCAATCCTCCGGGCTCTGTCACAGCTATTAGAGATTCAATTCTAGAATCAAAGTAATTAGGTCGCTATCGGTATCCAACGCATCGATTCAAAGCACCCGATAGGACGCGATCAAAAAGACCGACGCGGAATAATCATGCTTATATAATGCTTGCATAAACCAACGTTCTAAGGAAGAAATACTTGGTGAAGAGAAAGTGTACATAAATTCTTGTCGAATTAAGTCGGATTCAACGGAACCGTCAACGTACTGTTATGTGTGTGTATTATGTATAATACACATTTGTATTATATTTTGTATAATACACAATTTTATTATATTTTGTACAATACACATTTGTTTTACGTTTTGTATAATGCACATTTTTTCTATATTTTGTACAACACACATTTGTCTTATATTTTGTATAATACACGTTTGTATTATATTTCGTATAATGCACATTTTTATTATATTTTGTATAATACACATTTGTCTTATATTTTGTATAATGCACATTTGTCCTATATTTTGTATAATACACATTTGTCCTATATTTTGTATAATGCACATTTGTCCTATATTTTGTATAATACACATTTGTCCTATATTTTGTATAACACACATTTGTCTTATATTCTGTATAATACACATTTGTATTATACTTCATATAATACACATTTGTCTTATATTTTGTATAATACACATTTGTATTATACTTCATATAATACACATTTGTCTTATATTTTGTATAATACACATTTGTATTATACTTCGTATAATATACATTTGTATTATATTTTGTATAATACACATTTGTATTATATTTTGTATAATGCACATTTGTCTTATATTTTGTATAATGCACGTATGTATTATATTTTGTATAATAGACACTTGTATTATACTCGCGTATCATGTATAAAAGGGAAATGATACGCATACGTTCGTGATGCAAATGGGTCGCTAAATGAAACGAAGATATCGAGGATTAAATATGAGTCAGATTTAGTAGCAAAAAACGATTCGAGCAGTCCGAACAGATCGTTCACGGTAGAGTTTACAGTGCGGAAGCCGGTCGCCAGGTATCACGCGATGGAGGCGACGATTTCCACCGATAGAAGTAGCAGCAGTTATGCAACGGATTTGTCTCGAGCCGACATCGCTTCGTGCCGCGATTTATACGGGCCGAGAAGTTGCGAGGCCGGTATTCCCGACGACGATTTCTTGCGGCTAGCTGGCCTTGCAATGCCGTGCGCGATGCAAAGCGTCTCTGGCATTAGAACTGCATCCACCTGCGAATGGCCACCGCCGATGGCATGCGGCTCTTGCGGCCGGCTATCGGCACCGCCGACAAAACATCTCGTGAGCGAACATTAATTTCTCATCCTCCCTTATACGCGATCCTCCTTTACACGATCTATAGTATCCTGATGCTGACCAGAAAAACTTCATAGTGGATTACGGTAATGTGAAAACTTCGGCATCGAAATTTCACTTACATTGTGCACGGACACTGTTCATCGATCCCTTGACGCCGTCGCGGAACGTGGAAGCGATTAAACCAAACATTTCTGTTTCTAACGATTATTCTATGAAACCTTTACGGACGTGTCCGCGACATTTTTCTTATTAGAACGACTCCAAACACGACACACTTCGCGTCACGTTTACTTGCGTAATTCGCGATACGGTTTCATAAAGAAATAAACAGAAGAAGGTTTTATCATTGAATTGGTTTTAAGTATATTTTCGTGAAGAGTATCAAATTAATTTAACTAATCCATTCCTGACCACTGCATCGAATGAAAACTACACTGTATTTGCGCTGTGTGCGTACCAGACGAGTGGAATTTAATTCCGAAACAGACTCATGGTAAAATTAGACAGCGTTTACGGGATGCATAGCCACACATTGCGCTTTCTACGCACAGCAGAGCTAGACAGTATTTGTACGCCGCGTTCGGTAGACTTTCTTTTTCCACTGTAAGCACGTTTCAGGATTAAATTCCGTCTGCGCACGTTACGCGGTTGAAATTCGTCCAAGATTTATTTATTTCGCGAATTCGGTGCTGCGAGCGTTAATGAAGTAGAAAATTCGAAATACAAGACGTAACGATTACGATTGTTCGGACAAATAGTCTAGTTATCCGCGTCATTGTTTAATCGTAGGAAGCGAGGTTGTCGATCGAGGAGACGAAATAACCAGAAACTCAAATTACAGCGACCCTAAACTTCTCCGGAACCCCGCGGTCTGGACTTCCTCAGCTGCGGTTTAGACACAGTCGAATCAATCGCGCCAAGTAATTCGCGTTAAAATCTCCGACGTAATCATTCGTTCACGGCTGTTTGCACCCGGCGACACGAGTAACCGGCGTTCAAACGGTATTTATGTATCTCCTCCCCAAAAATTGTTCTTGCGGAAGATGCTAATGGGCCCGGAAAATCGGTTGGAACTGTGACAAAAAGCCATCGCGCCGTAATTACCGAAGAGCTGGCGAAAAATAGGAACGCCATGGGACGTCGCGTTAAGTGTGAACTTCGCGAGATCTATCGGCAGCCTGGCAAGAGTTGGTAAAAGAGCCATTAGCAAGTTTCGCGTAGGATGCGCCGGAACTCCGCCGCGCCCGCATCTTAATTCCCGTTTTCATGGATCGTCGATACCCTGGCCGCCATTTAAAATTCTAATCCGAAACTGTTCCTTGCACAGACAGTGCCGAGTGTCCGGCGAAATGCTCTCTCGGACTACAAAGCTACGGACAAACATTCTCGCCGGCGAAGGAACTGATTCTTCGAATCTGTTCTCGGCTATGCATAAAGATTGCATACATTTATGCGCATCCAGGCTCCAATACCCGTATTCAATCGTTAACGTTAGCATCAACAACGTCGAGCTACGTCGACATCTATATTCGTAGTAAAATACATAATGAAATAAGATCGCGAGTTTGTATTTTGCCAAAGAACAGGTACTTCATTTTTGATACGATCATAACTAGACTGCGGATCTTTATGCATTTATACAGGAAAATTGAGTAGATGAAATTGAAGATTGTTAAAAAATTTTTAAAATCGAACATGCCGATATACGACTACTCCTCGATTAAAATCATTAAGAGTAGGAATAACAATTCAATTCAGTTTCTATTTCTTGCAATCGACACAGGCAAATTTTATTCTGCATAAAGATCGCAGTCTGATCGTAACAGAATTTTCTTGAGGCTAATGCTGGGGTTTCTATGAATAAATTGTTCGTTTCAGAATGTTCTTAAACACCGAAATGAAATACACAGTCGTAAAACAATCGTCTATTTTTACTGCTCCCAGTGGAAGGAAGATGGTTCGCTTACATATTCACAACAGCATACCATATATCTCCGCGATAATAGCTGATATATTTGAAAAATTAGATAGATAAAAATAGCACTGCCTGGTAGAATTCGAGACTTTACTTGCAGCTAGTTCGAAGGCTGCATGCATAATACAAATAATTGCTTGGATAGTTTGAGCGTAGCGTACGCATCGTTTTTAAATCGATTTGTTAAAGAAACACATCTGCAATTCCTCGGAGGATTCATCCGTCACCGAAGACGCATAAAACGTTCTCCGGAAACGGGCGCCGATTATTGCAGTTCGAAGATGTCGCGTGGAAAGTTACGCGCTGCGAGTCCCGCGATTAGGCGATCGCTTGTATGCGAGTCGCGAATCATGCTCGTACGTTTCGACAACCTCCTCAAGCTTTTCGGTCGCGCGTGGAATGCGAAATCGAGCGGATTTCGGCGTCGCGAAAAGCGCGGGAATTTGAAACGGCGCGCAAGCGCCTGTTAATACAGGAAGTTTCGTAATTCCCGTGAAAGTTGAATCGGTCTCGATTTGTCGGTTTTAATCGGCGCCTCGCGCACGAAAGTCATTAATTATTCCGCGAAACTGTAACTGAGTCGAGCTGAGCGGAGCAAAGCAGAGTCGAGTCGAGTCGGGTTGAGTCGACTCGAGTCGCGCGCGTGCCAAGTACAAAGGCATAACCAGCGAGCGTTTCCAGGCGTCGGATTTCACCTTTCAAAGCAATGTTCGCTCGCATCGAAGGACGAAAATACCAGTGTCGTTTGCGTCATCCTCTTCGTTTTTTTTCGCGAGTCAGGTTCTTGCGCAACACCCTATTAAAGCCGAACTGCAAGCATCCGTGGCGCCGCGTCGCGATAGAACTGCACGAGAGCAAGGTATCATCCCGCGATAAATCAACGGAGAATCTGTTGAAAGTTTTCGTGGTGAAATCTTCGAGGCGATTTGAATCGGTTGACTTTGCTCGCGCGGAACGAGCCTGTCCACTACACTGCCACAATGCCGAGCCAAAAAGCAGTGTCATCCACGCGCGGCATTTTAAAATCAGTAAATTTTCAATTTAATTTGTTCCACGTAAAAAGGTAAAAACGAAGCCCGTCTGCATCGAGAAACAATTGATTTCACATGTTTTCGACCCCTTCAATAGTTTAGTTTAATTCTTCAAAGGAACGAGCGCGAAGGCATTGGTACATTTTTGTGTAGTCTGGAGGGGTCGATGCGACTTTATTTGAACTTTGCACACATTATTCTGTACGTAATATTTTCTACCGTAGGTCTCGAATAATCCAATACCCGACCGATAACTAATAGAATGTATCGAATATCGATTCCGTTAACTGGGAAAAGCGAGTTAAATCGTGAACGTATAAGGCCGTATTGTCGTCTGGCTGTTGTTCAAAGGAAAACTGGGTGAAAACGAAAAATTCAATCAGCGGCTTTGACGATGGTAAATCGCGATGGTGCGAAGTAGTAGATAGCATCAGAGAATTCCGAGTTTCGACGAGAGTCACGCGGCGGTATCGTTTCGAACCGGGGCCAGCCCCATCGAAAACGAATGAAACGAGACCTGTGCTGTGCCACGCCGGAAGCACTATGCGTGTCAACAGGTGAGTACAATCGAATAGTGCTTCCTGGTAATACCAATCCGATGCAAGTATTCTTTATAGCGCTAGCCGGCCGGACTATGTAATTATGCGTTATATCGTGACCGCGGTTGCGATTCAAAATGCGAGTAGACGGGAAATGTAGCTTTTCAAATCGAAATCCATCGGAAAATCCAAATGTCCGAGCATCTCTGTCTCGCATAAATAAATTCCAAACAGACGTCATCCTAGCGACTGCGAGCAATTTAAAAGCATACAATACACGAACCACAAATTATTACTTCAAAGCGCATTTCGTTTAACCGATTTCGCCGGAGGAAGCTCGAATGCGTTTGATGTAAATTTTCCAATTTCGAGTGACCCGATATTGACTTTTCATCGATAAAAATTGCAGATTTATGGAGATCCACTCATTTAATATGTGTCGAAAAGCTTTTCCGATAAACTCGAAGTCGTGGGCACCGGCGAAAGGTAGAGAGAGAGAGAGAGAGAGAGAGAGAGAGAGAGAGAGAGAGAGAGAGATATTTTGTACGCGCGTGTGCGGAAACAAGGAAGAACGAGGACGCAAAATGGAGGAAGCGTCGAGGTATGGTCGTTGGTCTGCGATTATTCAATTTCGGATAACTCGAGGACGTGGCAGCCGATGGATCAGTGCATGATGCGCGTCATGTACCGGCGATGCAACATGCACACGCAACAGCGAACCCGGCTATTACCGTGTTTAGGCGTTGAAGCGGTGAAACGTTTTACATAACTGAAAGCCGAGGCGCCTTTTCGTCACTGTTACCCGTCGCGCCTTAACTCTTTTACGGTTGCTCGTCAACGGCCAAACGTTTTTCATCGGTTGTCCTTAATTCGCCCCTGAAACGATCCTCCTCGCTATAACCTGTTTCGCGGTTTCACTCTTTCGGATTCCGGTCGTCAATTTGCATGCGTTTAAGTTGATTTTCTTGTACTTGAACGGCCGAGGAATTCGAATACACGTACAGTAGTTCTCGTTCAAGAGCTTCGTCTTATCCGAAAGATAACGAATCGATCTCTGCTCTTATCGCTTCTCGATCTCCGTTCTTTGACCGAATAAAAGAAGGCGACAAAAAGTTGCTCGATGTTGGTTCCGCGTGTGCATAGCTTAATAATTACTCTGCCTATAAGAATTCTGTTGTCTCGCTATAAACGCGAATTTCGTCGTGAACGATGTACGAAAATGTGAATCGGCGCGTTGACCATGGATTAATTGGTATAAAAACCGTGGGCTTCGATGACGAAAGAGTACAGACCTCGTAACCAGCGTCATCGATGCAATTTCTTTCCGCGGCTGGGTATTTATTCCGCCGATGGCAGTAAAAGTCGGGGAACCAGTTCTCGAATCACTGGAAAACATACTGACCGGTGCACGCTATACCAAATAAAGAATACCGTCGCGGTCTCGTACCGTAAGAAAGTGAAAATGCGCCGGCAGCTGACCGCGCGCACGGAGGAGCAGGAAAACGGAGCGTTCGGTGACAGAGAAACGCGTTCCAAAGAATTCTGGAAAGTTTTTAAGGAGCCTCGAGAAGTGCTCCGAAGAATTCTGACCATTCTTGAACGGCTCTCAACAATTCTGAAGAATTCCGGGAAAGTATGGAGAGTTTTGAAGGAGAATTTCTGCAAAATTCTACGGAACTGTAGCGCGCTATGGAGTTCTGAAGAATTCTGAAAAACTTTAACATTTTGAACGATCCAAAAGATTAGTTTTGATTAATTCTAGGAATGTGAAAGGCAACAGGTCCAAAAAGATACAATTGAAGCATTTTTAAAAAAGGTTTTGCTTGTCGCGCACTCGATAAAAGTCACATCAGTCCAGCACCCGATGCTTCTAAATTCGTTTATGTTATCGTACGAATTGAAGAAGATTCAAGAACGGAGCGTGATAATATATGATCGAATAAATCGCGATACTTTACTGTTTACCAGTAGCATGCTCGCAGCGTGATTGTGCAGTGACTCGTTATGACCGCGACGCGTCAACGAGAGCGCAAAGCACATCGCGAATGGAAAAAAGGATGGCGAATTCGAAGGATATCGAGTTTCCAGCTGGGTAGCGTAAGAGGTGTCAAAGAGCTGCGGGTTTCTCACGACTATACCTTGGCGTCGTCGTTCAAGCAGCTCGGGTTGAAGTTCTACACCGTTGAAAGGACACAGGTGAGGTTTGTTCGGGGATCGCACGCACTACTTGCCACCGACGTATCTCTCTGTATGCTTTTGCTTGTCGGACACATAGGTCGCTGGAAAATGCAGGGCGCGGCCAAACAAACAGGCGCGAGACGATTCTTTCCGAAAAAGTAAGAAAAATATATTAATTTTTCGAATAAATCAAGTTTAACGTGTATTGCATCTGTAAGAAATGTTTACAGTGCATCTAAAGGCTGCCGAGTTCAAGGCATAACACAATTTTCAATGGAAAGAATTGTATTTCATCGATCACAGAATTGCTGAAACCGAGTTGGTGAATTTTATCACATATATTTTTCTTATTTTTACATAAGGAACCACTTCGTGTCCATTTCGGAATGTTATACTGCTGCGCGCTGTACAGCCATCGTACCGTATGTAGAATGACGTGAAATCGGATTCTAAAGGATTAATACGAACCCCACATTTTGCGATGAAAAATGGCAGAATCGTCCCTGGTCGAATAAATATTTATTTAATTTTCTCGTTGGATTTGGTAATACGATAATGGAGAATGCGAGTCTCGTCGTTGCGGCGCGGCGATTTAAGCTTTCAATTGCTGCAATTGACCCGATACTTTTCGTTTCAACGAAACAAAAGAGTATTCCACTAAAATATGAAAACGCGTCATTCTATATAATACATAAAACACGCTTAATCTCGCTCGACGCAGTCATCTTGCCTCAATTTCTCGTAGACATATTTGATTTCAAGAGCGTTTAAATATTCCGTTGCTGTTCGAAGTGTTGGCGCGATTAAAACTCACTTAAATGGTCCACACATGAATTAAATAATACGAGAAATGTTTACAGCAGCGACAGTTCAAAAAGCAAAGCCTCGCAGTGACGGAGAAAAGAGAAACGCAACGGATGCGCAGCGATACAACTTCCTCCTTAGATACTGTGCGCGAAGGATTGAAATACAATTTGGAGTTAATCCCAACACGAAAGCAATCAACATTTTCCAGGAAGGAGTTTGTCGATCAACGAGAAGCAATTCGAACAAGATAAAAAAAGATTAAGAGTCGAACCGCGGATAGAGGTCCATCGTAGAAGCCCTTCAACTTCGAAAAGAACTACCCTCTGGTAAAGCAGGAGATTGTCCACTCGAACGATGAAACCAGAAAGTTCTCGAATCATCGCCGATTAAAAGCAGGCCGTCCGGTTTCGATTGGCGACAGATACTTGAAGGGAGGAGCTCGGAAGAGCCGCGAAAAGCTCCGGTCGCCTCGTTAATTTATGACCACTTTCTCTGTATCGGAAGGTCTATTTCAGACCGGGGATCTTTCGCGACAGATCTAATCCCAAGGAGCCTGAACAGTCGAAATCGGATTAAGTCGCTGAGGAACAATCTCGAGTAATAGCTGGGAGGAAATTGAGTAAGTATGCAAATTTCCCTCTGGATTCGCTATCCGCAAGAAGACACGCACACGAATTTACTGGAACCGGGGACCGAATGCTGGTCATTGTATTTGGGTCGGTCTCCGTGATGAAAGCGACGCTTGTTCCGTACCGTAATATTCTTTTCGAAGTGAAAACTTTTTTAACGCATTACCGACCGATTATTGTTGCATCATTTTGAAAAGTCTGTGATACTTGGCGAAACGCTTTTTAACACGTTGAGCGCCACGCGAATTCTTAAGGAAATCTCCGTCGGGCCACGCGTCGTGTTTCAATAAAATCTATTAAAATGCCTTAACGATATAATCCTGTAATAAATAAAAATTCAGTAAATTTTCCGTAATTACTTAAAACAATGTAAATTTTTTAGTTTTATATCATATTTTACATTGTCGGTCACCGGTGACTGACGTGGCACTCAACGTGTTAATGGAACCTTCGATAGCAACAGCAATGATCATTGTGAACTAACAAGGTACCCTTGAATAACATCATCTAATAGTTTCATTTAAAATTGCAGTACAAAAGACAATTTCTATGCTTTCTTTTGGTACAGCACAATTGTTGAAAATCGTATTAATAGGCTTCCGGTAGGTAAAGCGTTAAGCGCACCGCGTACACAATTGCTGGGCAGCGACTGAGTCTGACCCGTCACGCTCCGAGGTGAAACGCTATTCGAGGGAGCCGAGTTTAGCCGAGCGAGCGAGAAACGGACAGTTGTGCAATTGCCATAAACGTTTTCGCTTCGATCGTGCGCTATTATGCGCAATTTTGTAACGAACGACCGTTACAGAGTTGTCAGAAAGTATTTAGCCTGTCAAAAGAATTTAATCTGCAACCATTAAAATGGGAGCATTTTGCACAAAACCGTCCCAGAAGTATCTCGCGATTGAAAGAAACGACGAATCGAATTATCGAGTTAAATTGTGTACGAAATATTACGATCTCGTCGAAGAGCGACGTTGATCGACCTGCGCCGCGTGTAAAGTGTTCGTTACCGTCGAAATCGTCGAAATCGGTCTCGAAATACACGCGTTACAGTGGCTTTTTTGACTGAGCCGTGACGGTCTCGCAACGGGCTGACTTTTAACATGGCCCGACACAGAATACGCAATTTAAAAGCGCACGGTGAGCAAGCTTTCGAGATTTTAACGCGGTTCGTCTCGTTGCGCAGCTCGCGATTAATTTCGGATCGATGCTGTTGGGCGCCATTGCCACTCAACGATGTTACGTAATAATATTCTGCGCCAATCTCACGTTCGGCATTTTTCGACGCCCCGTCGGCGAAAACGAAATTTTAGTAACAGCTGGTTAATTAACGAATTATTTGGCGCATGTCAAACAGGCTGAAAATGAATGTTCGAAACGGCGACTGACAGAAGCAATTGCTACGGTAAAGTGTAGTACATTTTACTCGGAACACATACAATTAACAATGAAACTGTGCGTTGTATTGTGAATCGTACACACTGCTTTTCTACAATTGACTTAAAAAATGTTTATTCTGGATAAAGAACCACGTGTCTATTAACGAGTACAATATGAAATCAAGATTTTAATTATATCTTGCTTAGAAGTAGGAAATAAAATTACACCCATTTTCTATGATTTATATTACTGCTTAAAATTATAAGTTTACATGAGCGTTCGTTATCTTTTTGTTCAGCTATTCAATGACACCCGCTGAACAGGATAAACTTGTCCTTTCGTAGTTATGTTGTTCTAACGGACTTTTGGCCGGTCAAGCGAATCAAAGGATAATCCCTAGGCTACACTGTTTGCTTCCTTTCCAGTTTGGCTCTTCTTAAAGCCTGTCGAGCACGCGCGAAACAGGTGTACATGCAAAGTGCCTCGCGTAAGCTACACAAGTTATAAAGTTTTTGAAAACAAAGTCTAAGGATCCCCGCATCCGATAATAGTTCCTGTGAACCCCGATTAGAGACAATGGTTTAAATATTAAGGATATTCGAGCATATAAATCGGTTAAAATCTGGAACGAAAAGGTTCGAACATTCAAGGAGTGATACTTTTTAATCTGATTACTAAAATTAATTAAAATGCTCGTAAGTAGAATGTCGTCGAAGTATAACAAAGATACAGAGCAGAGGATTGTGCGTTGTCATGAAACCATTTTCCATGAACATTTTACAAACTTTTTGAGCTAGGCGGCTTTTTTTCCCACAAAAATAGGTGACTGCCAAATTCTATGCTATCCGACGTTTATCAGGAAAAGTGGCCGCAGAAAAGGCTGTAGAAAATCGCAGAAACATCAGGGAGGAATAACAAAGTTTATGCGCTCCATATTCCGGCATTATTAATGCATATTTTTCCACGCGGGTAGATATTTGCAAACAGCAGACGCACTCCTTTTAATAACGAAATCCCATTGTTCGCGGAATAAGCGGGAGCGCAGGGAGCCCAAGAAACGAGAAAAGCGAGGCCGCGGACAGGACCAAATGTTAAATAAAAATGTTGAATATTAAAATGAGCCGGGAAATGCGACCGATCGATGCGTCGGTAATTGTATTCCCGTTCCTCTTTCCTGTCTGTTTAGGATCGTCGCCGGAAACGTGGCGACGCGGAAATACGCTTCCTCGAGCGAGTCCGCGGAAATAACGAAAATCCCGACCGATGTCTGACCGTTTTTAACTGGGGTTGCGGTTGGATGCGATATCAGGCCGAACTTTCTGCCCGAAAAACGTACCGGGCCGAGTTTTAATAGTCGGGAGCCGCCGCTCGGCGCATTTTCGGAGTTCTCATTGTTCGAGGACTCCGACCAGCTCTGCTCAGCTCTGCTCCGCTCGAACCAGTAATCTGTCAGACGGTGCCCACCGCGTGGAAACCGGAATTTTCGATGTGTACCCTTTCTCATTGTCACCACCGCCGCGCTCCCAACATTTTCCCTACTTCGGCTTCGAGTTAAGCAGCCTGCTGTGGTCTAATAAGGACCTCAGGAAAAATACGACAGAAGGATTAATTCTCAGATTAACCCTTTGACCACTATACACGCGTATATGCGTCCGGCGAAGGCTATCCGTGTGGACCATAGACGCATACGTTACGTTGACCAAGGATTTTTCCTAATACAGGGTGAGGCGCCAACTATTACCACGTACGATAATTCCGAAAGTAAGATAGCAGAGTTAATCTTTTGTTGCTAGATGGAGTCGCTTAAAAAATGTGAAGGTCACCTTTGTTTTTTTAAATAGAATGCAACATTTTCTTACCTGCTTTCCGATGGCGGTTATTGAGACTTATCCAACGAGGTGCAACGCGAAGGTCTTCGATGGTCAGCAAAGGTCATTTATGACAAAAAAGGCGAAATAAATTCGCATTTACAGAAGGTGTTCAAAGCGATTGCTATTGGTATCGATGCAACGGTGCAATCTTCTTATCACGGATAGAGTAGTATTTCCTATCGCTTCAGCATTTATCGAATCACATACTGTAACAATTTATACCAAAACCATGACACTAAATTTTGTTACACCCTGTACGATATAAGAAAAACGAATATCCCGCGAGGGACCAAGAAGATCGAGCTGCCTCGATCGCCGAGCAGAGTAAAGTGTAAACATGTCGCGTAATTCGATAAGGCGTCGACTATATCGGTGTGAAACTCTACTAATTCAATTACAAAACTTTTTCTACGTCGAAATAGTAGAACTACGCGATCTAAGAAACAGCACGGACACAACGGTTTTTAGATCCAGATTTTACTGTATCGTATATTAGAAGCAAGATTTACCGAGTACAATTGATTCTCTGTCGAGCAACATCAAACTGAGTTTTACTCAATTTACAAGTTTGTTTTTATTCTAAAGATGTAATATTGGTGATCGAAGAAAACTGAGTTATCTCGACGTCATTCGATCCAGACATCTTGAATTACGAACGTAAGTTCGCCTTTATTAAGTTTCGTATAAAATTTCGAAACGATCGCAGTATACTCTTGTTTGTTAAATAACGTTCGAAATTTTCGAAGGATTGAATAATAGTTCTGTGTATGAAATTCTGTTAAATATTGCCAAAGCTCTGTACGATGTCCGCGTTTATTAAATTCCATATGAAATTTTCAAAGGATTGAACGAAATTCATGTTTATTAAATATCGATCGAAATTTTCGAAGAATTCAATTATATTCGTATTCATTATATTTCGTTCGAATAGGCAGGATAAAAGTTCTCCGCGAATGGAATTGTTGCACGGGAGTGAGGGCTTCGGATGTTTTCTCAAAAAAAATTTTTCTATGGAATATCAAATTCCGACTGTTATGGTGGCTACGGCACAAAATGGAATTTTCAGTTTAGTTCAATTTCTTTTGTCCTACCGAATGAACAATGGAAGAATACTAAACCTCGCAGCGCACGTATCTGTCAATTTTTTCAAAATCTTTGGACCGAGAAACGTTTCTAGAAACTCGTAAAATTTACGAATGCCAATTCGTATCAACCTCCTAATGGGATATTAATAACCAACAAAATTGATTGGTCGACGAAAATTGGTACACCGATTGTAAGAGAAATAGTAAAACGGTGGACTCGAAGTAATAAATTATGTCTCTTAATATATTTTCCTTGCCGGAACCGAGTTTTAGCATTTCGAAATACGGAGAATTATTTTAATAACCCACCGAGTAAGCTTCGTCGAATTTATTTCCATCTCTAGGTTCGGAACACCGACAGTTTTCCGAATGATCCGTCGAGAGAGTTTCACCGAGCGTAACAAATTTATTGTTTCCTGAAAACAGTATGATATGAAATATACGATCAGATGGAGCAGAGAAAACGTTGGAACGACGGCGCGGCGTATAGCGAACTGTTTCAAGACTCGCGGACGCGAAATAGATTTAACAGGCACAAAGGAAACTCACGAAAGCTTGAAGAAGCGGAAAGCACACGGCGAAAGATCTGTTTCGTAGCAAACGAGAGGCGGTCTAACTTTCGCAATCTTCATTTTTCTCCGGGGGAACAGAAAGTTTCTCCCGAAGCGGCATATCTTTTCGTTTAGTAGAGGAAACTAATCTCGACGCGTTTCTTTCAATTTGGATATTAAGCCCATAACCGCGACATTATTACGCGGAGATTCATAATGTCGCACTCGTACTTACGGCTCGTTTAACCGTCGGGCAAGGGACGATTTTTATAGGTATATAATTGGCAATGCTTAAAACCGTTCACAGCTCTAATTAATAATTTTAAAAAATTTACTTCCGATGCTATCTCGTGTAGACGCATTAGTCTTTCCGATATCCTCGATGAAACAGCTATTCGGTTAGTTTATTCGTCACAAATTGAGTACTTAAACGACAATTTCGATGTTCCCGTTCAAAAATGACTCCCTCTCGGAGGGTTAACCGATATAAGACGAACTGCGATATCGAGCGTATCTGCGAGTATCTAAAAATTCGCTCAGAAAATTATTATGAAAGGTCGAGAAGAATCGGAAGCCGTTGCGGCGACTCGCGAGATCCGCCTAATTACGTTAGGGCCGTAACAGGCGCCATTTCTAAGCAGCTGCAAGCGGTTTAAGGTTTTCCCAACAAGCTGCGTCTCCGAGTCGTATTCATAGGCCTTTTGACCTCCCCCACTCCGTTGGAAACATCAGACATCTTAAAACACTCGCTGGTTCGTCACCTAATCTTTGAAAACAACAAAATTGTCATCTTTGAACGGGTACTGGTTATCGATAAGACTTCTCACCGCGGTCCACGTGTTAAATACAATGCTACAAACGATTTACTGGGATTGCAAAGAAAGACCTGCTTCATGTTCTTAACATATTTATTAATCGCTTCACGAGAAGCTCCAGTTTTTCTAAGATTAACGATTAACGAGGCTCGACACGGTCGCCAACAGCGGTCTCGAAAACGTGCGGATTTATGGCACGTCAAAATGGCTTTCAGCTTATTTATACATTTATTACCCTCCTCTATTCGAGACTTAATCGTTAATAATTAACGTTTCATATAATTCATTCACAGATTGGCAGAGTATATATTCAAAGTTAGTAGAAGATCGGATAGTGAATTTGCTTCTAACTTCAACTGTGTATATACAGTCTCGAGTCTACCTCGTTTCCCTTCGATCTCGTAAATTAATATGATCTGCGTCCAATCAAGACACAACTATTGGCAACTCGTGCGAAAGTATCGATAGAACAATCTGGATAAATTATAGACAATTAATCGCAGCCGCCTATAATTAAAAACTGGAAACTTTCTTGAGAACAGAATTTAATGCTCAATAAATTTCCGACCACGTTTACGCAGAAGCCGGACGAAAACTCGTTCAATTAAAGTCTTCCGGATAGCAAAACCCTTCGCACGAATACCATCGGGCTCGCAATTCCGAGTTCACATTCGTTCCATTTAAATTCTCAATTTCACGTAGATTTTCAAACACCCGACAATTCATCCGCTCTACAAAAGAAGAGCCGAACAAGTACCGGTTTCGCAATCAATCCCGCCCGACTGGGAAATACCATTTCTAAGGTATCCCATTCAGATCGCGTTTCGATATATCAATTAGAGAAACTCCAATTACTTTTCGCGTAGTCAATTTGTTGTGTTCGGACGCGGGGTCAAAGGGTGGGAGGACGGAGTATTAATATCGGAGAAAAGGAACTGATTCGATGGCATCGTGGAAGGCTGATTACACCGTCCAACACCAAATTTGTTTCGCTACAACTGTTGGGTGTCCCTTATAAAGTTTTATGCGCTGATTCCGAATCTGCTCTTAATTTTTTTCCTACGCTCACAGTTTTTGAGAAAACCTATTTTTCAACTTTAAACAAATATTGTGGTGTTATTATAAAAGATATTGAATTGTTCTTTGCAAAATGTACGACGGGATACGGCGCACAGTGGGTAAAACCAACGAAATCTGTGTAAAAATCAAAGAACTTTCGATAGAATCCTATTTTCCACGTAGAAATATTTTTTGGAAGTGTCGAGATATAGCAGGACAGTTTACATTACCCATAGCTTACTACTCAGAAGATGCGAATGAATCGTGGCATAAATTGTACAGAAAGAATATTTATATATTATTGGAATACTTATTTTTTTATATAAATTGAAAAATATCCTCAAAAATGGGTGCAAAAGTGGTGTCTCTCCGTCTTTGATCATCGTTTAAAAATGTCTGAACAATCATAATGTATTAATATTGGATATCGCTGTATTCGGGAAAGTCTACAGAATCTTTTGCCGTAAAGAACAATTCGATATCTTTCATAATAACGTCGCAATATTTGTTTAAAGTTGAAAAATAGGTTTTTCTTTCAAAGACATGTTTCTCAAAAACTGCTAATGGCAGATTCGGAATCAGCGCAAGAAAACTCTGTAAGGGTCATCCAACAGTTACAGCGAAACATAAGAAAAGTTGAAATTCGTTGGACAGCGTTATACGCGCTGTCGAGAGGATCGATTCTCGGGAGCCATTGCCCGCGAATCGTTTAGTGGCTCGTCTACGATCGCGTGCTTTTTGCGACACAGATCCTCTACGGGGAAAAGTGGAAATGATCTGGAGTCGAGGTGGCAGCCGGTGCATGACAAGGGCTCGGTTCCGAGAGCAGACGGTTACATCGTTCGAGCACGTCCGACCTGTCGAATAGACAAAAACATGTACCCAAGCCGGGCCGGGTTTACGGCGCTGTTCCTCCGGATACCTTGGCCCTGAGGCTCGAAGGCGCCTGCCGTGACGTTATTTACGACGACAGATCATCGATCTACGAGCCACATAAAACGCTGCCCTTCGCTCGATTTCGGAACCCGTAACGAGAGTTCCAAAACTGGGCCGGGCCGTGCAGTCTTCGTCGAGTTACCAATTTGCGGGAGAAAGTACACCGTGGATCTCTGCGCAGACGCTGTTTCTTTCGTACAGGATGAAAAACGTGACTTTTCCAACATCCTGGCTCCTATTTGACTCTTCCACTCGTGTTAAACATTTTACCAATATTAGGTTCAACTGCTTCAAGTACTTCTACTTTCCGGTAAACATTAATGCACGAGAACCTGACGAATTCTGTGATTGAAAACGATTGAATTAAATTCTATACATGATTAATAAACGAAAACAGGTACTGAGCATAACCGAACGTAATCGCGTGACGACCCAATATCTGAAATTGGTTATTATGGCACGTCGGTAAGTTATAGCATTACACCGGCTAAGTTCTGTCCCGCTAATCGTGAAGATAGACGACGGGGCGGCTGCCGCTGCTAAATTGAACAATACGACGATGAAAGGTTTGCGATACAACAGGAGGCACAGGCATATCTCGTTTGATTTTCATCTTTTCATCTCGGTGCACAGAAACATCGAGTATCGGGGTTCCTTTGAAAGCCGCCAAGGGACTTTTCTCTCTTGTTAGTCGTCGCCTAAGAAGGCTCCAGGTATCGAAAACGTTGCGGGACGCGGAATGTAGGTCGGCGGAACGGAGCGATTAACCGCGCAAAAGGCGGAAAAGAACGAGACATCGCGACTATAATACAAGCTCCCCGCCTCGACGTACAATCGTTCCGTGGTTCTTTTTACGCGGAGGCGAAAAAATAGATTGAAAATTTGTCGTGAGCGAACGAACAGGCACGCACGCGTATTGCCGAACGAGACCACGGGATGCCGAATCGACGGGGAAAATATTGACACGCGTCGTTCCGCTATAATTGACTTTTTAATTGACCACGCAAACCGCAGCCGAGCTGCTTTCCGATCGTTTACGTAGGAATGAAACGCGGGGCCGAGTGGCCGATAAATATCCGAAAACAGTGTTCTTTCGTTTTGCGTCGCCAAACAAACGCGGAATCACTCTGGCAACGAAACGTCGCATAGAGATTCGATTTTGAAAGAAATCGATGCGCGATCGATAAAGTTATCGATAAAATAGATATTACCGCCAACATTCTTTGCGACATGTGTTCAAAGTTATTCTGTATCTCGAGACTATGCCATTTTGACTAAAAAGTAAGATGGCAAGATGGACAAGAGTGTGCTTGTCGATTTAACATCGTTGGCGAAAGGAATTGTTGTACGTATAGCCCAGCTGGAAAGAATAATTTCATCGATAGTTAACTGTTAGGGCAATTGAGGTCTACCGAAAGTGGTTGGAGTGGGGAGACCTGCGCATCGCTGCGCACCTGAATCTGAGCTCGGCGAGCACACTCAGTCAGTCGGGCCGGGGATTCCGGGAGGAGCGAACGGGCTCCGAGACCAAGAGGACAATGGACTACCTTGGGCTACCGTGGGCTACCTTGGGCTATCTTCGACTATCCTGGGCTATCTTGAGCTACCTTGGACTACCTTGGACTACCTCGGACTACCTTGAGATCGACCAGGACTCATCGTTAGCTACCCTTGCCTAGCTCGACGTTGACCAGAACTTCTCCACAGTTACCCTAACCTACCCCTATCTACCTAACACGCCTTCCCTTCCTTGGGATCGATCAAGGATCCTTCAGAGCCTACATTTTCCTACCTTGGTCTACCTTTAGCCCGCTTCGGGTAGACCAAGGGTCGTTCCAACCTTCCTTGGCTTACCTTGGTCTACCTTCAGCTAGCTTAGGGTAGTCCATGGGTTATTTAAAACTTCCTTGGACTACCTCAAGCTAACTCGGGATGGACGAAGGATTCTTCGATGCTTTCTTCGTTTACCTTATCCTTCATGAACTGCACTTTGGTTCTGAACTTTCAAAAGTGGGAGCCAGAAGGAATATTGAATTCGTTCTGACTACCATTTGGGTCTCTTGTGCAGCAACCTCCTCGCGGTGAGACCTGGGCAATCGATATTATCCACGACTTCTAAGATACTGTAACTTATAGTATAGTATTTTACAAGTAACGGATGATATCGAGCTAATAGCTGCACTCTTGTTGTTCCGTGACATCTTGTAACAACGTCTGTACGAATTAACTAAAAATTAAAAAATTAAAAACTGTACCGATTCAACGTTGTTCCCGTGTTTCGTTTTAACCTAACCGCCCCATTTAAATCGACCCACTCGACTATCTTTCTGATCATAGTTGAACGGTTTTCTATTTCATTGTTTTGTATCGATCAGGAGAAGAAGAGAAACAATAAACAGTGCACATTTATCGTACCACTTTCTTTCACTTCTCCTTTCCTCGGCTTCGATATCGGCTAAACTAGTTCGCAGCAAACGACTCCCAGCGTCCGCCAGCCGCCATCGCGTAAATTCTCAAAAAGACAAATTGGACTGTCCGTATCATAAACGGTTTGCCGCGGGGAACAAATATCCGGACGCGTCTCGACGGCAGCAACGTCAGCAGCTCGTTTCGAAAAAAAAAAATTTCAATTCCGTCAAGCTGTCACGTTCACACCTCGACCTCTCATTTTCCATCTCGATTACTGTGACAGAAAAATGTCTAAATAAAGGGGCGCGGAACGAATGCTCGCGTCACGCGCCGCCGCGCGACAGCGAAAATCAATTTTGCGGAAAATCACCGATTTTCCCGGGGCACTCGGCCACGAGAGTCGCGAAACCGGAAGAAAGAAACAGGGGCCCCGGCTCGCGTAATATCATCCTTTCCGCTTGTATGCATAATCGGCCGACGTTTCTGCCTCGGCGAGAGTGCACGGACGCTGGAGCGGAATATATGCATGTATATTTCAAGAGGAGTCGTCCGCGCGCCCGACAGCGGTCCACCGATGCGAGCGACGACAGCCGTTTCTCTCCCTGGGATCCTCTCGCGATTTCACTCGGCGACAAACAGAATTTCACCGGGGAAAATGTGAATATTCTGTTTTCAATTTTCGAAACGGCCCGACACTCGAACAATCCCCGGGCCGTTATTCGATATTTTCAATAACAGCGATTCGGGGAATTCCGAGGATTGATATAATTCGCAATAATCGACGGCCGAGCGGCTCTGAATTACCCGTACGAATTACGCGATCGGGATAACATCGATGGAATAATATCGTTCAACGCGCCTGCAATTGATAGAGCTATTTGCGCCGAAGGCAGCAGCTCGGAATCGAACGGCTATAATTAAAAAAGAAACGGCCGAGGGCATTAACGACGGCCGGAGGGAAGAAGGTCGACCGGAGCGGAATCGTTGCGGTTTTACGCGTCTTCCAGATAGCATTGGATTACGACGATCGTTCCTGCGACTCTTCGACGAGCCACTGTCGCGTTACTCGCTTCTGGGAACTGTAACTGGAAGACCCGATCCCCTTTTTCTTGCCTTTTCTCTTTCAGCATTCCGTGGAAAATATTCTTTCCCGGCGGAGGTGCAATTAGAAATCAATACTTCTTCAAATGGTTTCGTTTACTTTCAGAGTTAATCAACGTCGGCCGCAACAAAAAGAAAGGAATAGCGTGCACGCGTCACCGTGCAAAACTGCTAGTTATTCTTAATCGAAAAATAAATAAAACGAAAGAAAAATCGAGTTTTTCACGCATATGTGCGTGCGCAGTGTTGCATTTTGCGAGAAGTAAAATTGACGATGCGAACCGACACGTCAATAGATTTTTTATTACATAGTATGTGCGCGCTTGACGCGCTTTCGAATTTGATTTTCGGGAAAATAGAAGCGTTATTTGAAAAATTTCATTTCGTTTCTCAACGTACTTTTGTTTGGGCAGTCGTTGGCCGGTTGGAACGCGATTCAGGAGTTATCACAGGAGTTATCACGGTAAAGTATGAACGACAAAGAGATTCTGATCCCTAGAGCTGTAAAATAAATCACGAGAGAATGGGTCGAAGGTGTAAATAAACATTCGAAAGAGCAAAGAAAGTGGAGGACTCTGCACTGGTTCTCTCTCTTCTCTCCGTTCGCAGCAATCTCTTATAGAGGCTGTGTGTACCGAGGGACAATTCCACTCGACGCAAGGTGCGTTACGGTTTTCTTTTTTCTTTCTTTTTTTTTAGGCACTCGCGCGATCGTGCAGCAGTCTGGCGCAGCACGTGACGTAGAACCAGGTGATGGTGCTCGGGAAGCGAGGGTTTAGGCAAAATGTGGGTCACCCGAGGCGTAGTGCGTGCGCCTCTCAGCCGCGAATCAGAAAACCTCCCTCAACCCCCACCTCATTTTTTCACTGCACTATATTCTTTCCCTCGGCCAACCCGGGAACACGGTTGAATACCAACCGGCGGAGCACTCACCGCTTTAGAAAATACCGTTGCCCTCTAAGTGCGGGATTTTCGACCGCGTAGGTGGTTCGTTATTCCGCACGGCACGCTTTAAAAGCTACCATGCCGAGTGTTAATACTCCGATTGGTAATGCGGCGAAAGTCAACGCTTTCGCGAATAACCGACGCGAACGTTTCTAAAATCCTTCGTGTCCCGCTGCGCTACGTGCAAACGCCCGCAGGCGGCCGCTACGCGCGAGATCCTAATCAACCGGACAATTTTACACGCTGTCGTTTAATTATTCGGCGTGGAACTACATACAGAGTGGACCAACATTCGTGGTACAAACCTCGGCAAAAAAGTATTCGAACGCGTTCGAAAATCGCATAATTTAAAAGTCAATCTTATCAACTTTTTTATGCGTGTCTTATAATGAACATGTAAAACATGCTTTTTGTAGATCAACGTCACGATGAACATTTTATCGAAGTCGGTTAACGTTGCTATGACCAATAAACATTTCAAGATGATCATTTTCGACTTATGTAGAAACAATACTTGTGCAGTTACTATTTATAAAAGCTACAAAAGTGTCGCACGAATTGACCGAATGGATACCAACGCATTCAAAAATCACAACCTTCTTGAAATTGAACCAAATGAGTTTCCTTGACACGTTGGAAGAATTAGTTCACTGAGTAACGGGTAAACGATAAAAAATACCGGCTAAAATATTGCCATTGATCGGAGAAAATAAAGTAAAAAGTACGACAATTTGTTTAACTTCTTTTTACCTGTGCGTGTAATAAAAATTTAAAACATGCATTTTGTAGATCAACGTCGCTCATCGTTCGCGTCGCGATGAACATTTTATCGAAGTCGGTTAACGTTGCTAAGGCCAATAAACATTTATAAAAGCATTTATAAAATATTATTTATAAAAGCTACAAAAGTATGACACGAATTGGTAAAATGGATAACGACGCATTTAAAAATCACAATCTTCTTGAAATTGAACCAAATGAGTTTCCTTGAGACGTTGGGAGACTTAGTTCGCTAACCAACGGGTAAACGATAATAAAATAACGGCTATTGCTATTGATCGGATAAAGAATCAAAAAAGTACGACAATTTGTTCAACTTTTTTTTACCTGTCCGTGTAATAAAACTTTAAAACATGCATTCTGTAGATCTGCGTCGATTGCCTATACGGTGAAAATTTCATCGAAATCGGTTAGCGTTTCAACGAACAATAAACAGTTCAAGATGATCGTTGTCGGCTTGTTTAGAAACAATTGTTACGTAGTTACTATTTACAAAAGCTTCGAAAGTGTCGCACGAATGGATAAAATGGATAACAAAGGGAACTTCTGAGAGTTGAAGACCAACTTCAATCTCTTAAGCGTTGACGACTGACGCACGCCACCCTAAGTTGGAGATCTTGAAAGCGCCGAAGAAAGACAAACGAAACTCTTTCCGTGGAAAGTCGTCGGCTGAAGCACGAGGATGGTAACAATCGTAAGCGGGAATCTACTCTCATCATTTTAAAAAACGCCTACACCCTTGCTCGCCGTTAAAACGCGAGTCTAGACGGGTCTGGACGATCCACAGGTATTTCATCCCTGTCTTGAGACGGGCGCCTGAGCCAACGTATAATCTGAAACCGAGCGGAAGGAAAATTACATTTACCGCGGGATTTTAATTCGATCACGTCGAGCTTACTGGCAAACATGGCCGCAGCCGGAGTATCTCGGAAATAAATCCCAGGGCGCGATCGTGGCGCGAATACCGCAACGAAATTGATACATTCTCGCGTTCCAAACGGCTCGGAAAGTTTTTCCCTGGCGCGGCGTTCCCGTTCAAGGAGGGACGCGGTTTCTTGGACAATGGAGGAAAGGGGCGTGGGTGGTTTGCGAGGAAAAACGTAATGTCCGCCTGGCAACGATAAGAGCGTAGCCGCGAGCGAATAACGAATGGCGGTTACCCGCGGAATTTTAATACCATTAACATCCCCAACGATACCGGGGGCGGGCCGTTAACGAGATCGACGCGACTCTAACAGGCCCGGTCGCATTAATTTTCTTGAAATACCGTCGAGAGCTTGCGAGAGAGGCCGTCGCAGAGGGAGAACGCGAAGAATCGAGAAAAGGAGAGCGAAGCGGGTAACACGAGGAGAGAAGAAGGAGCAGGCGTGGGTGGAATTTTACTCGGCGCTCGGGAAACAACCGGAGGAAAAATGTGGCCGCCACCCTCTCCGAAGCCCGAGGTCGGGTGTCGCAACGCAGTCGGGTTTGCTAATTGCAGTTAATTAGCCCGTCAACACCGGCATCGCGCGGGTAACAGAGAAGAGACGACGGCGTCGCGCGTTCCTACGGAAAGAAATGGGAACGATAGCATTCCTCTGCGGACGAAAAACTGCGTTGATATTGGTGCATAACGAACGAACAATGAGAGTTGGGTGAGAATTTACACGGTTCATTAGAGGGTGTAATTGCTCCCCTCTGCTCGGAGTATTCGGAGTATGCCGTTTGAAATATTCTCGAGTAATTGTTTAAAACGTCCGGGTTGCTGGATATTGCGAAATCGAGGAGAAGGAAGTTTGGTACTGTAGAGATAAATTACTCCAGCTTTCGGTAATAAAGATTTTGAATCACGGTTCCTATAATTTGGATCGTCGGTATTCTCGAATGGGAATCTATCGTATCTACTGCCGGCATCGATTCTCGACCACCTGCGTTATCGACTGCGGTTCTAGCGAATAAATAGACGAAATTACCGACTGCAGATCATTTGTACGTCGATACATCGATTCTCAACGGGTTATGCAACTGGTATAGAAATCTGCTTTATCGCTTTACCGACCTGCGAGAAGTGTACCGACGATATTCGAGAGACAAAGCGATTCCGTATCAGGTATCTTATAGAGCGCATAACGTCTCCAGCTCAATCGATACACTCGGTAGAAACTGAATATTCATTACGTTCCGATACAAGGAGGCAAAACTGCAAAGCTGCTTTCGGTAAGAGGATAAAGCTCGGAGTATATTGTTCTCGGGAACCGTTCTTAAAAGAGCAACTCCGTGCACTCTAATAAACGTTTAGCTGATCTCTATAGGGTATTCTTCGTTCCATTTATACAAATTTAATAAATAAGCTTCTACCGAAATTGTATTGTCTGTTCAAATGGCCGTTCCACACTGTTCATTCTTCTGTGAAGAATTGTGTCGTAAAGTAATTCGGTGGACAGTGGCAGAAAGGGTGCGGCGTCCATAATAGCGAACGTGTTAGCGTGTTAAACCCAACAAGTGACTGTGACCCATTTCTAATCAAACAGAATACATTAGTCTGACCTGTCAGTGGGTCGACATCATCTTCCACAAACGTACACTCTATTCGTCGCTCACCACGTACCAGACTTTGAGCAAATAACCTGCCAAAATTTGAACGGTCCAACAGAACTCTGTCATCGTGTCTGGTCAATATCTAGTACCACTTGAAGAATCCCTGAAGCTTTCTAGGAAAGAGATGTTTCTACGTATAAATAGATTTTATTCTACGACTCTACCTGTCGACTTGAAATATATGGTAAACGTTGGTAATATGAAATTGTGACTTCAAATTCTTGCCTGATATCTCATTGTTCGGTATTCGTCGCAGCTTTCACCGTCTCTTATATGTAGACAGCGGATCTTTATACAAAATAAACATTTTCTACCTAATTTGCGGCATACTGGAGTGAAATAAAAATTCATTCTCTTTTTCATTACGTTTAACAAGTTGAGAATAGTATAACGGCATTTTTAAACTCTTCTAAGGTTTTTACTGTTTTAAATTACACCTACTCAGCTTTGTGGTAAATGTATAAAATCCGCTGTCTACTTATAATATTTGAAGCACCGTGTTATTCCTCGTACTTCGCTGGAATTTTCATAATTAGCTCTGTAAGCTAAGCATTCTGAATTGTTACCGTCATCGTCCACGTACAATCTCTTATTCGTTGCGATCATTCGGTAACATGTTTGAGTTCTAAACGCTTGAACATATGTTCCATATCGCGTACCCGCATGCTTCGACATGAAATTACGATGTCTGCTAAGAAGAATATGCAATTGATACACAACATTTTTGTTTCGCATAAAGTTCCTCCTCCTACTTAATCTAAAGCCGAGATTCCTACAGGCTTCCACTTGCTAAATTGTTAACTATAATATACAGGGTGTTCACTCTATTACTAGCCAGCGTTTTTCTTGTAAATAGTAAATATTAGAAAAACATGAAAGAGGAAAAAGTAGTACTGTTTTTATACGCGACACAATGGCGTGTGTAATTTTTTTGTGTTTATACCATTTTGTTAGATACGAAGGTGACATTCAATTTTTTAAATGGAATGCTGTATTTTCTTTTCTTCCAGGTCGTGCAAGGTCAGAAATGGAAGAAACATATTGAAAATTTCATACCAATGTGTTTACAAGTGTTCTTTATCGATGAGGCTACCACACGCGGAAGCTACTTTTCGTACCGAAGTTGTCGGATTTTGTTCGAAATGTAAGAGGACTTCTAATTTTTTATCTTCAAAAAGAAGACATTACCGATTATGACACTTATTTTGCAAAGACTCTGTTTCCTTCAAACCCTTTGCAAGAAAAACAAACTGATTTTCATTCGGTTGCACTCTCTCCGGATATTCTCCTAGGTATTTCAATTTACTTTGCTTTTTATTTTCATTGCACCGGTAATAAATTCTTACCATATCCGCTTTCTCGTCCACCGCATAACAATACATTCCTATGCGATATTACTAATTGGTTTCGAAAGCGATGTTGAAATGGTCTCGTCATAGAAGAAACTAGAAGTAAACACTCTGATAGCGAATGACAACATCATCTGACTCGTATGAATAAGGAATACTTGCAAATACTTAAGGAAATATTCCAAATGTTTCTTCCATTTCTGACCTTGCACGATCTTGAAGATCGCTGTGCAATATACAGATGAATTCGTCTAGACGCACGCTTTCGTGCGTTACAAAAAAAATATACAGCATTCCATTTAAAAAATTGAAGGTCACTTTCGATCTAACAAAATGGTATAAACACAAAAAAATTCCATACGCCATTGTGTCGCGTATAAAAAGCAGTACTACTTTTTCCCACATTCATTTGTTTCTAATTGTTGGATATATTGGTAAATATAATAATCTTGATCTTATATCGAGTTTCGGTACTTGCGTTGCCATCTAGTGGCTTAAAAAAACACACTCTACTGTAAATCTCCGATGTAGGCAGACGTGCCGACTGGCTATTGTCGCCTTAATCAAACTACATTTATATTTCCAACCTTAAATTATGTCTCATCCCTTTCGCCACGAATCTGAACACTAATATTTACTATTTACAAGAAAAACGCTGACTGGTAATAGCGCGAACACCCTGTCCAAGGAGTTAGATCTCTTTCGAGACCAACACAGACATCACGGACCTATTCGGTTGAGCATAAGTGCTCGCAGAATTGAATCTGTCGATTTACGCCGAGCTTTTAATCTGCGAGTCTCGACTCGAAGATGGCGATAAGGATGAGACGTTTTTCTGCAGACGTAAAAAACTTAAACACACCCTACTGTAAATCTTCGATGTAAGCAGACGTGCCGACTGGCTATTGCCACCTTAATCAAACTACATTTACATTTCTAACCTTAAATTATTTCTCATCCCTTTCGCCACGAATCTGAACACTAATATTTACTATTCACAAGAAAAACGCTGACTGGTAATAGCGCGAACACCCTGTCGAAGAAGTTAGATCTCTTTCGAGACCAACACAGACATCACGGACCTATTCGGTTGGGCATAAGTGCTCGCAGAATTGAATCTGTCGATTTACGCGAAGCTTTTAATCTGCGAGTCTCGACTCGAAGACGGCGATAAGGATGAGACAAGGCGATGGACCTACAGCCTAAGAAGACGAACGGCTCGTGTAACGATGTGGGCGGATTGTCTCGCCCCCGCAACTCAAACACAAGCGAACACGATCCTCGGAGCCCTTTCGGTCCTACGCCCAAGCAGCAGAAAGACTGTGTTCCCTTCCTTCTCGTTTTCTGCGAGAAGGTTCACCTGGCGGAGCAGTTCGGTCCACGAGCCCTTATTTGCGAGCAGGAGTGGGTTATCCGACGGGGTCTGGTGTCTCGCTTGCCCGCGATGAACACGGAATAAATTGGGAAGAGAGCGCGGTTCCTCCAGACGAGCACGCCTCGTCACCCGGCACGTGCTGGCTCATTCGCGAAACCGGTTTCGCCGCTGCTCGACCATCGCAACGTCTACGCTGTGCTGTAACGATCGATCCCTGACGAATTATCGTCACTAACCCGAACACTTCCCGCCGAGAAAAGATCGACGATGCGCGACGCATTTCACTTTGGCACAGTCGCGTTAGGTTAAGACCCGAAAAGTCGGAGAAAAGTCGAGTTAAAAATTTATATCTATTTATTCTGAAGAATCTTCATACCTTCGACTGCGACAGAAATTGCACGACGTACGCAAAATTTTGAAATCGACTTTAACACTAGGTTCGCGGAGCCGTAGAAATAACTATTTCACATTACTTTATGAACGTAACAAGGATGCGTCTATCCAAATTTTTGGCTATCTTTCCAATAATATATACCCAAGGAAATCAATTTGGTAAATAATTCCTCAGGAAAGCAGTTTTACAATCTTAATAATCGTAAATTAAGAATATTAGAACTCGTACTTTTGACGGGTCCCGCGAATCCAGTGTTAATCAGTATTGTTTTTGTTTTATTTGTACACCCACGAAGTACCCCAATTTATCGAAAGTCGAGAAATTTTATAGCACACTTTGCGCGTTCTTAAACAGTCTCCGAAACAGCTCATTCATTAGCGATTTTCAAGTGTTTTAAGAAAATTGCGTGGATTCTTACATTGCAGGAGCTTTTATCGTCTATATTAGTATAGTTATTAATGTTTGAACATAATCGCGATAATTCTGTAAGTTTTTTTACGATTATAAAACATCATTAACGATTTTGTGATATTATCGAGTAATATGACTATATTATAGTGCAAATGTTTTAACTTATAAAAATGACAAGGATTTATTTATTTATATTTTGTGCAACTTT
>CM052195.1:8820599-8895087 GCA_028455805.1 Lasioglossum figueresi | reverse complement strand
ATTTCAACAATTGCGAAATGAAAAATATCAAATCGATCGTTTGACCAGGAGCGGTAGGTTTAGCGATAAGAAAACAAATCTTTTGGAAAACTTGAGTTGCAGAAGGGTGAATGTAGGACTCTGACCGAAAACCTCGGTTGTTGGTAGCAATCGGAGTCCGAAGTGTGAACTTGCAATTGAATCGTGGCCGTTGTTCAAATAGCTCGTTTTACACGCGAGGTTAATTATCGGCGGTCTTGAAAGGGTTCCCCTGTATCCCCTGTTACGGTCCAATTAACGTACGAAGGTCGGGGTGGCGTTTTGCTCATTTTCCGACAATTTGGCAGTCCCGTGCTGTTTATTCGACACGAACGGAACGGTTCATTTAAAATCGCTCCGGAAAGTACAGTATGGAAGACAGTGTTTTAAGTGTTACACGGTTGTTTCTCGAACCAGTGAACCTGGAAATATACAACCCGCTGGTTTCCAGCGAGCGGACACGCATAATTCAGCGTTTTCCGATGGTTGATTCAAGCATCGCGCACCGGTACCGAATCTTTGCACCGTGTAAACATACGTGTGGTTGGTGCATAGGATGGTTAACGAAGCTGCACACACGCCAACAGGGAAAAACCGATGCATTTTTGGTAGGCAGTCAGCATTGAAAAAGAGAACTTTTCAGCGAGCCGGTGAACAATGCACGAAAACATGCGAGTCTATGGTCGGTATCGGCTTGGTGCACAAAAACGTGCAGCAGTTTGAGAAATGACTCTTTTAGAGAAAGTTCCATGCGTACTGTGCATTAACGCTAAACCTACCGAGCCTTAAAAGCAACTAAAAATGACAAGATTTATTTTATTTAAACTTTCTGCGGCTCCTATTGTAATGCGTGCTCTACCAAAGATATCTGTCCAACCGTTCCTCGTGAAATCATTTTTATTATTTCAATAATTGTAAAATAAAAAATCTGGAACCGGTCATTTTTACCAGCGATGATAGGTTCAATGTTAAGAAATATTGTAATATAGAAAATATTAATATTAACAAAATAACCTTTTGTAACACTGAAATTCTAAAACAACCTAGCGATGATAAATATCTTTACGAGAATATTACATTTTACCGGCAGTGAAACATAATAATTTTAATAAAAAGGCATCCCATATTCCATTAACGGGTCTGCGAGCACCAAACGAAACAGAACGTACATTAAAATATATTAAAACCTTCTACGCAAAATGTATTGAAACCGAATATACAGAAAATACAGAATTTTAGAGGTTCGTTCATGGCAGAAAAGCATAAATTCTGCAGTTTAATTATTATTCAGTGAATGCGGAATACGGCGCCACGAAACATAACATAATTTGGATGCGGTGGTAAATATTTATTCGGTTCAACCGCTGAGAGGTAAATAAATGTTTCATTGAACGTATTAACCTGCTTTAGTTTTGCAACGATTTCCAATTGTAATTAAAAATAAAATATTTAAATATTCCTCGTCGAGCAAAAAGGATTCTCGATTCTTTTACTACCGTATAGAAATACTTCTTTTCTGACTGGTAATAACAACAAATCTTAATCAAACAAAATAGAACTCAGCCTTATGTTTTATCTTAAACTATACATTTAATTTATCTAATTATTACATTTCTTGCAGAGTGTACTGCAAATACTTTTTATATCCATTGTTAGACACAAATCCGAAGAAGCCTCCTTTTCACCAATCCGCGTGAAGTCAGCTCGTGATCCGTGTTATTCGTTTCGCATGAAAAGTTGTACGCGTGTTGCTCGGATATTAAAAATAATTAGCATACGCTATGTTTTTGACGGGGAGAGCGTACAAGCCTAAACTGACCGAACACCATAATCTGAGTCCAACCATTAGACATTTCGCTATCCGACAGCCCGCGACGGTTAATCGTATGCTTAGTTATAGCGGTCTCCACTCCAGTAACCTGAAACGGCCAGGCTTTATTCACAGAGTATTACACAAAGTGGTATCGATTCGAAACTCACGCACGCACACGACGACAACGACGATCTGTGTGGGTGTGGGGCGTGTGTTCGCGAGCGATATACACAAGGCAGGATTCCGGCGAGCTACGATGTATCCAATTAGAGCAATTTAGGTGAGTGGAAAAAGGATGGCTGCGAGGACCCTCGCAATGTAATTTCCGACCGCGAAACGTTGAGCCATGAGCCAAATTCGAGAACGTATCTCTCCGTGTAATCGGCCACCAATTCTTTTCTATGCCTCGCCCTTCCCGTAGATTTTGTGAAAAATTATACCGGCTGACCCACTCGTCGAAAATATCCGGAAAAAAACCCAGACGATCCGTCGTGACGTACAACGGGTCAAACGGTCAAACTAGGTGGAAAAGAACTGAAAGTTTTGGCGGTCTCCTATTATTCAATTTTCTGGACGGCATGGTGAATTTTACCATCTGCGGCAGACGGTGAAATTATCCGTGAACTATTTTGCTTCTGTACAAAAAAGTTTTAGAAAAAAGTGTGGTTAAACATCAGGAAACCAGAAATGTTTAACTTCTTTAAATGTAATCCTGAGATTATTGCGAGAGAATGCCGAAAATCTAAGTTTTAATCTCAGGAATTCATTGGTTCAAAAGTTATGCGTGTTTAAACTTCAGTGATTTTTACTGGCTTTGAATGGTAAGGGCGCCGCCATCTTGGTATCGCAACCGCTAGATAGCATCGCAAGCACCCTTCGATGTTGATAACGTAGATTTCTAACTGAGCCAAACTTGGACTGTACCTTTTCTCCTTGAGATTCTGTATATTTTAATTACTGTGCGACGACAGCTTGTCGCAGAACAAAGTAAACATCTTAAAGATAGCCGCTCTTCATTATCGACATCACCGCGTGATCGTGCTGCCGTGAAAATCGCTGAACTTTAAACACGCATAACTTTTGAACCATCCTAACATTGAAACTTGAATTTTTGGCATTTTCTGGTAAAGAGCGACAGGATTGCATATTAAAAAAGTTAAATATTTCTGGTTTCTTCGGGCGGAGGTCAGCCAAACATTATAATTGACGCGACAATTAATAAAGTTACTTGATAAAAGAAAAATGAAAGTATAATTTGTATCTTCGTACCGTTTACGTATTTATCATTTAAACATACTCCGTTGCATCACCGGCAAGGGTTCTAGAGGATAAATAATAATTTTTCCGCGCTAGGACCGTCATTCAGGAAACTGTGCAAGGTAAAGTTAAGTGGTCGCCACGGAAACTCTGCAAAGCAACGTTTGAAATTTAGATAAAAGTTGCAACGAGCCGTCGTTGACATATTTTTGAATATCGGCGTGTCAGCAACTTTTGCTTGGTTTTTCGATCGTGCCGGTACTGTTCTGCGAAAGGAAAAAGCGAATTGAAAGTGATAAATGTTAAAATAGTGATCCATCGATTCTGCGTTTGAACGAGTGGACTTTGTAGAAGTATTCTTACCTCTTCTACATTCTACTGGGAACTATCTATCCATTTTCTGTTTGTGAACGCTATAAATCGTTCGATTTGTATTTAAACATATCGAACTTCGATGTATTTGGATAAAATAGAAAATTTCGAAACACAGTTTGTCGAATCAAGGTGTAAAGTGAAACCGGGTAAGTTATCACTCCAAGATCATCGTGTAACTATTCCTGAGGAGTGTACGAGGGTTAAGTAGAGTACGCCTCTCGTGACCAGACATGGCGTGCGAAAGGAATTCTAAAGATACGAAAAGTGTACCTAAATAGTTAGCGAAGCTAGGGAACCTGTCTACAGGTTCATAAAACATGGAAAGTTTCAAATATAACCGGCGAAAGATAAAAGGAACAGACGAAGAACGTTTGGATAAAGAAGATTTACATTTAAACCTTAAATGTCTATAGAACATCATATTAAAAATGTTACGAGGTCTCTTTCTACGTATCAGATGTGACGTGGAAAATCGGTCGCGTCCTTTCCGAAGAGGAATCTCTAATTAATCTCTGGGGCGCCATTAATAATTGCTGTACCATTATTTAAAATATTGTTTACATTATTCAAAGCCTTCGAGCCTGTAAAATCCCGCAGCGGGCAATTCCGACAAAATTTCGTCTCTCTGTAAGAGACCCGAAAAGGTAGGCAGCGTGATACAGAACGTATTCGACGTGTTCGGTCTTACAAATAACACGATTCGATTAAACAAGCAATGTCTCATGTGCTCATTCCAAGAATTCTGTCTTCAATATAAAAGGATAGCTGTACAATCGTTGTTACAGTAAAATATAGGCCAAAAAAGAGAGACTTTTTTTTGGTGTATGACGCTTCATTTTCGAGAAAAATGAGTTGGCAATTTGTCAAGCTCGCGTGCACGAGCTTTTACAATAGGAGGAAGTAATAAGTTATGAACATACATTTCCTATTCAGCAACACTTTTAGAAGAAGTATTTAACAAAACTCATCGATATTATTTTATCGATAAATTGATAGGTTGAATTAAGAAATGAGAACGCGACGAATCACGCGAACACGTTCTCCAGAGGAAAGTTTCATTCTCCAAGTAATGGTCTCTCTGGATGCAAATAACTTTTGTTCCAGATAGCTTGTTTGAAATAGTTTGGCCACCAAGTAAATTCAGATCGATATTCCATCGATGCAGTCACTGCTTTTCATTCATATTAGATCGAGCTATTCGCTATGCGGAACGGTTGACCAGTCGGTACGTATGAAGATGATGATTCGAACACGGTAGAGCTACCGGAAACAACCCACAGGAATTGAAGAGATACATAGAAATGTTGAAACGGAAATTGTTCGCTTCCGCGGGGACTGTTGCACGGTGAATCAAACTCATTCTCGAGTAAACGTGCTTTTAAAACTGAAACGACACAGCGTCTGAACAATTGATAAACAAAACTGTGGGATGCCCTAAGCGTTTGGATTAGGTCCAATTGTACCTAGCAGTATCTAACGGTTCGCGAAGATTTTAACACAATTTGGAGGCGTAAAGATATAACAATGTAGGTCGTTGGATTCGTTTTGACGTCAGCTGGAATATTATCGAGTCAAAAATATATATAGATATTTAAAAATTAAAGGTGACCTCGATTTTTTGATAGAATAAACATATTTGTATTGAACTATCTGGAACGTGAAAGATATTCCATGTGAAAGGGAAATAATTTCGACAACTTTCATTAGTCCATGAAGAATTACTTATTTAATAAATGACGATCTGTAATTCTAAATTTGAGGTACGCATTTTGCAGGTAAAAAAATGTGCTCTTCATTTAAAAAAACAATTTTCTATTTAAATATTAAATAGGTTCGACAGGGTTCAGAAAAAGAATATTAGTAATATTTTCGATCGAAAATCATATTCGCAAAATGTTCATTTCTAAATGCTTGTTTCAATTATAAATTTTATTAAATTTCGTTAAAATCGACATATTCGGCATTGCTAAACATTTATTTGATTTTGTACAAAGCTTTCATCCAAGCCTTCGACTAATGTTTCCCCCAAGAATCTCGTATCGTCCGACAAGTGGAAAGCACAGTTGGCATAACCCGTCACACAGAAAACACTTTCGAGGGCTAACGAAACGGTCGGAAAAACCGTAATCCGAGGAGAGTTCCGTTCGACGAGAGACACGGTACCCCAGAGAATCTCGGTTGTCAGTCAGCCTGTTGAAACAGGTCTGAAAACTCGAATCCAACAATGTCCGCGAGAAAAACCTGAAGCGGGCGATTCGTACGAACGGAAAATTCATTAGTCTCAGCGAGACGTGTCCGGCGAATGTTTCAAAGGGTGGAAAAACCGATGGCTAACGACACCGTAGACGACGACGCGACGGGACAATGGAATCCGTTTTGCGCGAGGAATTCGGGGCGGGTAATTCGAGAGAGACGGGTCTCTTCGGAACGCAGAAACGCAGAAACGGGTGCCGGGATCGATCGGCGAATTTCCGAGGAGCGAGAACGATCCGAGGAAACGGCGAACCATTAAAGCGGGGCGCAGAGCAACGCCGAGGGGAACAGGAATCCGGGGAGAGGACGTATCGTCGGCTCTCCTTGTTCCGCGGAACAAAAGCCTGGCAAAAAGAGCGCGGCGAGAAGGAAATTCCCCTTGACGGATCTCGAGGATCGAGGCAGGAGAGCGAGAACTCCCAGGTAAACGTTCCTCTCTGTCCGCGTGCGCAACATCCCGCCAACCTGAACCACGAATTCCGTGTAAGTCGTTAGCAGGCAAGAAGAGGAATCCGAGAGCCGCTCCAGAACGAAATAAATAGGCGCAACTCGGTGAAACTCGTTTCTCGCTCGGCCTAGGCAAACAGAAGCACCAAGGAAATGGGAACTTACGGTGTTTCTTGGCTCCTACGGGTCTGCCGAGCCTTGCGACACCCGGGTACAAGGGACTCCGACCTGGAACAGGTAGCCCTCGCTAGCAATCAGCGTAGGCAGCTTCGTTCGCCCAACATGCGGAAACTGAGTTTCGTGTTATGTAACACGTTTTAACCCATATCTGGGTGACGGGCGTGCTTCCGTGGGTGCTTATTTTTTCGTCAAGTTAAACAGGATTTTATAAGTAACATATAAAAATTCCATTTGTAACAAACGAATTTAATGGAACAATCACTGGCAAATATAAAATGTAAAAATATACACACTATATATACAGGGTGGGGAAATAACCATGACCACTTTAAATATTGCCGTTATTTGTAATAATATAAAAAAATGCTGTGGCACAAACATTTTCAACGTGGGTGGATGCATACAGGAGATTTCAAGTTCACCTTTAGTTTTTTAAATAGAAAGATCTACTTTCTGTATCATGAATCGATAGATTATCGAATTCTGAGTAAACTAATTGCTCTAGTTTCCCAAAACAGTTCAAATCGTATAGAACAATATTAAAACAGTTATCGTCTTTTTTAGAGCGTCTTAAACTTTTGTCCGCTACTGTATATATTGTACTATGCATTAATTTATATTTAAAATAAAATGTAACATATTACGTAGCATGATACTCGGTATCAGAACAGTTCAAACACATTTGTGATGATTTTGGACAATTGGGACAATATGTGTAGTTTTTCACATTGGATCACCGACCACGCACGTGCCTACACCTATGCGAATTACGTTATGGCCATTCCAAGCTAATCGCTCTGTTTACGTTTTTGCGATGGTCGGATTTGAGCCCCGCGGGAAACTTAGCCGAATCACGCTGGGCGACGAACGTATCAATGATGGGATTCTACAATCATATTCCTATGTGGTAAGGTCGTTCGGAAAGTAAATGCGTTTCTCGGTGGCATTGATTACTTAACCTTATTTCAAATCGCAAAATCGTGTTATATCTTGACAGTTGACACTTCTGCCTTTTACTTTTTTCACCGCCAGGGTAAACATGCATTGCACGAAAGAAAAAGTTGCGTGCTGTTTCCGGAGAGAATGTACCATCGGATTACCATTTTTTTTTAAATATTTTCAACATTCTTCATGCCGTGCAAATTTCATTTCAAATAAAGTCGTGAAAAGTCATGTAGCTCAATTTTTTGCAAATATAAAACAGAAATTCTACGAGCATGGAATCTTTAAGTTACTCGTCAAACTTATTCTAAATGGACTTTCCGAACAACCTAATATTATGCGAAAAGTTTCAGGATCGATATGTCGCTACAGTGGGTGATCAAGTTGTCATAAACAAATGAAAAAATTTCGTAATACCAATTCTCATGATTATAATAAAATATTATAGACAGAGGTAGAATAAAAGGAGTATAAACGTACATTAAAATTTATCTCCACAAACAAAGGATTGATATATGTATAACGTAGAAATATCGCTAATATTCTATATTATCGACTCTTTCCTGTACGATTCATAAACTTGGGAATATCGTAAATAAACATCTACGATTCGCGATCTACGTACCAATCGATAAGGAATACCACAACGGAACGTATAAACTTTCCGCTGAAATTGTTTTTGTCATTACTTTCGGAGGAGCTTTCAATTCGATGTTAAATTGTACGAGTAACCATCTCGGAAGTATTGGGTCGAAATGTTTGAATTTAAGAAACGAGTTTCCGGGAAAAATCCGATATTTCATGTTACCGAATCTGATATCTCTGGATAAGCTATAGCTTAAGCACTTTGGCGCCGAACTGTCTTCGAACCTAAAGTGCGTCGTGGCTGCGTGTGGGAGTGGTTTAGTCGACTGACATTCAGACGGAAAAAGTGGAGACGCGACGACGCCAAGATAAAAAGACGTATCAGGAAATATGGGAGTTCCTCCGTTTTATTTTCCCTTCCTCTCTTCCAGTTTATATTCCTTCGAACTACATCGCAGTCATTAATTTATTGGTCCGCGGATTTTCTATATTTATCGCGTCCGCGATTATTTGTAATAACAAAAACTGTAACTTGTTGGATAAGTTGTTAAAGAATTAAAAACGATATAACAGTATTTTCACATTCTTCTAATGTTCGTGTTTTAAATTACGCCTGCTCGTTTCTCTAGTTTTACCATGTTATTAAATGCAACTTAATCCTTGTACGAAATGTTAAACGACATAACAAAGAAATCTCGTTAGCCAAACGCGTATTATATCACGAGTGACTGTTTTAAGAATCATGGTACACGAAAATTGCTTGTTTCTCTTTCGAGAAACAACGACTTCGCAATATTTCCACAGAAGAAAGACTTGCAATGAACAAAATGTGTTGAGAAATTGTAAAAGATCTACGATACACGGCGGGAAATCGATATGCGAGGAACACAGCATTAAAAGATCAAGGTTAGTCAAGATGTGGTTGCTTTGAGCTTACTGCGAGCACTCTCTCCGCGATGAAGGAAGATGAGGCCACCTGGCAAAGTGCCTACTGGTGTGCCAATCCGAATAGGCAAATTTACTGCGTGCTTTTTGCGCTGGTTCGTGGAGGGAAGGGTAACGTTCAGGAACACGGATGGGTCAGCAAATTGTTTTTTGAGTAAATAGAACCCACTCTTTTTGCCATCCGCGTACTTTCCATCCTAGCCGAGGCTTTCAGGAGTTACCAAGTCAGAGTTTCCTCAATGTAAAAGCAACTATTTTTAAACTTTATAAAATATGCGAATCGTGCCCCATAAAACCGGCTGTACATCTTCGGTTCAACATTCCAAACCAGTTTCGGGAGATCTCTGTGAATTTAGTAGAAAGAGAGTCGACTGATTTTCTTATAAATTGTGACTTATAGAAATCGCACGCAACGAAAATCGTTAACGAAGAATATGGTGTATTTCAGCAAAGTTTCTCGCAACTTGGCCAAGTGAAACAGAATATCGGGAGTTTCTCGGAGCAAAATTACCAAATAGTTACTATTTGCCGCAGCGAAACGGAACTTTCCACAACAGAGTCCTCGAAACATTCTCGGAATAGTTAAATAAGGAAATTATTACGCCTCGATCCCCTCTGATTCCGCCCGCGTCGGCTTTATTGTTTTCCGATCCGAGAATTACCGAAAGGAGGTACGAGTGTCCCAGATAAGCGGTATAGAAGATTTATCCAAGACGCTTCGGACCGTCCAGCGTCTTTCCAATTTTACTGTCGAGCTTTATATCGAGCGGGAAGGAGGAGCCGGTCTGGAAAAACGATAGAAAGCCGACGGGAGCCACCGGACTGCCGAGCTTTCGGCCAAGACGTCGCGTCGTCGCGTGGAAAACAGAGCAAAACTTTTCTCGAGTGACTCTTCGGAGTAATCGAAGAAGCCTGAAGGAGCCGAAGGGAAGCACACGAAAATACTAGCCGCAGGGAGAAACTGCGAATCACGATCGGGGGTCCACTTCAGCCTTCTCAATCCTCGATGCCGGTCGCATTGAGAACAAGAACAATGGAATCGTGATTGTTTCCACGACTGACTTTTCCGCGGATCTGCCAGCGGACTTCGAGAGTCCGGTGAATCGGATTAGCCTTCGTTCACCATCGTTCTCGACGAAAAAATATCCTGGCTAGGCCCGTGAATGCGGGGAACCGTCAGATCCAGGAAAATCAGTGATCCCGTTCGCCGGAATAACGCAAAATCACGAACGTTGAACGAATATTTGTAGAGTCAGAAATAAATCCGCTTCTGCCACGTGTAATTGATAAAAATTGAATAATGTAGATAAGTGTTTGCTTAATAAAAGAACATGAGTTGCAACGTCACGTGCTATTACCACAGACAATTTAGAAATGAAACCATTTAAGATAAAGAAAACCGTTTAAAACACGTATGTGTCTATATTTTATTTTATTTTTCCATGCTAATCGTCTACGACAAAAGCGCTGACCAGTAAATGCACGTACATGCTGTACATGTATAAACATGACGCAGGTAAAATTCGAAATTTCAACAGAAAAATGCCTGGCCTCTAAAGGTTGAAGGGTTATTTATTTTACAAATGAAAGGTGAGGGTTTAAAATAGCACAGCGAATTCTACGTCATTTTTTTCGAGTGGGAAGTTCTGATTGCTCTCGTTTCCTTTCGAGATCCTACGCTTGCACTAACATTATCAATCAAGTATTATATTCACGTATAAAACGGGAAAACACAATTCCACGGAGTTGAATTCTGAGGGACTTCAAAAATATATAAATTCTAATAACATAAGTGGAGTCTGTAACACGAACACATTTAACCCTTGAACAGCGGATCATTTTTATAATTATATCATCGATGATGCGTTTAAGTCTACGGACTGCTTAATTTATCAACGTTTTAAACCATATTTTTAAAGGCGCTTCTTGCAGACTCGTCAATCGTTTTGTTGTCTCTGATGCAACAGCTATATATTTAATTAATTAGCCAGAAACTTAGTAATTGAATGACGTTTTTCATAGTTTCTCTAGCTTGTTCCTAGAATCATTCTTCTTTCGAATTACTCGACTTTCCTTGAAGCCGATTGTTCTCGAGTATGTAAATCGGTCGAGGCGACATTACAGGAAATCAAATCAAATCTTTATCGAATCGATAAAAACAATCACAGATTGTTGAACAGTGGCAATGTAATGAAATGTCACACGGACACATTGCCAGCGTCGTTGTCGAAGACTCGTCAAAAGTCGTCGAGCATATCGGACAGGTTCACTATCTTGATTGTTTCTCGGACGAGGGGGTCAGAAAAAGGCAATTTAGAATTCGTTAGATGGGGTAGATAAAAGCGGAAGAAACTGCCGAAGACCAAAGCGATTCTCTGTTCTCTACAAACAGAATGACGTTGCAGTACGTGGCAAACTTTAACTTATTTCGCTGCTTCCTTTCGCGGCTGATCGAGCGCCGCTGAACACGAAAGATATATTCTTACAGATGGGTAGGGTTTATCGGCTTCTCCCCGTGTCAGATTTTCTACGAGACAACACTGCGGCCGAAGATCGATGAATTTATCGGGTTACTCCACGGAAGCTCGAAGGAAAGGCAAGAGAAAGCTCGAAGTTTTCCGGCGGAAACCATTTCTGCTGGAGACGAAATAACTTGCAACCTTTCGACTCGGGTACCAAAAAATATTTCGATCTATTTCGAATAATCCTTCAGCAATTTCAACACGCTTTTACAAGAATGTTTGTGAAAATCAAACATTTTGTTCTACGTTGATTTACTTGATTTCAAATAAATTTTGATTCAGAGAGATTCGGCGCAACAAGGCTCTCGCAGAGAGTCCGAGAAATTTCCAGATATTGTTACAAGAGTATAAATACTGTTAAAGCTAATACCGTTGAATTTTCCCGGCCGCCCGCGCGTCGAAACGTACGCGAACGACGGGTAAAAACATATATATTAGCATCAAGCGTTTCAACATTGAATTAAACTTGTTCAGAAAAGTTGGAAAACAAACGGAACCATAATTGCGTTTCTTTCGCTGGGGGCCGCGCGCTCGTCGGCACAAATTAACGTGAACTTTTGACAGATGGAAACGAACAAAAATCTTTGAAACGTTAAACGAATCGCTCCTCCGGCAGTGTAACATCGTGAACGATGGTGCGCGGTTGGACTGGTTGGCCCACTTCGTCTGTGAAAAAATAACGAGAACGAAAAATGTCAGCGATAAACCTGACCGGCTTTATCGCGGAACGATAACAATATTCTCTTTGTCGTGGAACACGCGTGGCGAAGCATGGACGAGGGGTGGACGGGGATTAACGAACGATTCGCGGAAGTCAACAAACCATTAAGATAAAGAACCGAGTGTCCATCGAGCTTCTGTACGTACAACTAGGCGCGTTTGGCCGTCAGGTATTTAATCAAGACCCCTGTATCGTTCGTACGGTACTCTGTAATGGATTTTCGCTATAGCGAATCGAAACCTGATAGCCAGTCAACGACACTTTCGATACAGGTGATAGAAAATTAGATTCAGGGAACAGCTAAAGCAAAGAGAGGAAGAGCTGAAATACTCGAGACACGTTGTTTCACGAAGAAATCGATATCGGTAAGTCGAGAGCTGAATTGCAGGACGCAAAAAGCGAACAACGATTGGCATTTGTCCGGCGCCAAAGGAAATAAGCGGTGACCTGCGTCTGTCTTAACTGCACTGCTTCTACTGTGTAACCCTCGCTCCCTTCCTGACCCGGAAGTCAAGATCGATCGTTACGAGAACTGCTGTTTAATCCCCAGATTGCCAGGTAGGGTAGATTTTGCGTATCATTCGTTTTTTCGGTATGTATATTTTGCATGAATTTTATGCATTTCACACAAGATTCCTCTACAAATTAGAACACGATCAATTTTCGCAGCCCACGACGACGCACAGTTGTTTAGAACCAAAACGTTCAATCAGAAACTTCGTACGACAGCCCTGGTTTCGACTATTGCACTTGACTTTGCACTTGCATCGTACTTTATCTACAAATTAGAAGACGATCAATTTTTGCAAATCAGTCGACGACGACGTACAGTTGTTCAGCACCAAAACGTTTAATCAGAAACTTCGTACGACAGCCCTGGTTTCGACTATTGCGCTTGACTATGCACTTACATGGTACTTTATCTACAATTTAGAAAATAATCAATTTTTGCAAATCAGCCCACGACGACGTACAGTTGTTTAGAACCAAAACGTTTAATCAGAATCTTCGTACGACAGTTATGGAACAGTTATTTGCAGAAGCATTTCCAGCCCTGGACTCGACAATTGCACTTGACCATGTACTTACACGGCAGTGTTGAACTGTATTTGCTCGGATGTAATGTGCATTGTTCCTCGATTCTTAGACACTGGCTGTTTAGTAATACCGCACAGCTGTCCAAGAACCAGTTTATGACTTTCAGGACCTGCACTAACGGACCCGATGCGCGACGGTCGTGACGATTATCGACTACCTGTGCTGGGTCGTAACAAACGTCGTTGCAAATTGCACTCTCTAGTACTCCTAGGGGCCCTGCAAAGCGTATCAATATTGAACGCCCGTTGAGACCAAACAGAGCCCCGGTAATCAATGAAAGTGACAATGAATGAAGTAAAGCTTATCGATCTAGATTCTTGGCGAAACTTTCAAGGTGAGCGAAAAACTGCCGAACTGGGTCATGAAAATTTCTCGTTCTCAATCTAATTAAATACTATCCCAGTCCAATTAATCCTCCCTATTTCCCACTTCTATTTTAATTAAATTCTATTCGATTCTAAAATGCCGTTTCAGCTAATTAATCCTCCGTTCAGAATACTCTTTGTAATCTATCACCTTACTTTTCATAAAGAGTGAAAATGTTTTTTTTTTCTTTAACAAAATTATTGTGGTTGAAATATTGGCGATTTCTCGAGAAATTCAAAAATGCTTTTCGCGTCCACTGTACGAGTAAATACGCGATGCAAAACTTTCGCGGTTCGCGGGAAACTGCGGAACAAGGGGAGCCTCTCGGATTAAGCTCTCAATATTTCAGGAGACCAGCTCTAGCTTTGTTTATTTGGGCGAGGGACCCTTGGAGCCGTGATTTTTAGGGTTCTCAAGATATCCTGTGATCTTGGAGGGAACCTTTGCGAAACGGGGACGCGGAGAATGGTATTGATCCCGGACCGGCCGTGTGCCGCCTCGCCCAATCTGATCTATAAATCACATTACATGTCGCGCACGCACGCGGCAACGTAATTTGGCAACCGTTCGAAACCGATTTGCCATTAACCGATACCAAAATTAACTACGCGCGGGAATGCTGTCCGTGAATATCGAGGACCTCCCGAAGACCAGCGTTCCGCGGAAGCTTGAAAAAGCATCTTTGAACCGGCGACGGACTTTCGGCGACAGTCAACAGAGAGATATGAATATTTAATCCCCCCAGACGACGACGACGACGTCTCGGTCGTCGAGAAATTTCTTCCGGGCATCCCGAAGTTTAATCGCGTCGACGCGTCGTGGAAATCTCCCGCTGCGTTCTTCCCAGGCTATCGGAGAGTCTCTAAATGCTCTAAACAATGTACACAGAGGAGCCTTCATTGCTACCATCGCGAAATAAAGACTCCACGACGGTAAAGTTTACCTTGAACCGTTTCCCCAGATTCCATTAAATCGAGCAACGTTCAGGGGAAATTATTTACCGACTTCTTCCGACTATTATACACAGAATGGTTTACATTCGACAAACTTCAAATTGTTTGAGGATGGTCTGCTGGAATCGTGTTATTGAGTCTAGAACCGTCGGGCAATAAATTCAACTGGCGTGTATTCTTCTGTAATAATTAAATCGTGGATCTCATGTAATTTCTTCCCTTAAGAATTCTAATGGAGAAGAAATCGTATATATTGACATTTTCTATTTGAAAAATTTTTCAACAACTTTTAATTTCTTCTACTCCATTTTCCTATAAATGCATAAAGATCCACAGTCTTCAGACTTTTCGGACAATTTTCATTGTAGCGTGTGCTTCAATAAAGAAGTTCCACAGTCACGGTAAAGATCCACAGTCTAATTATGCATTTATAGGAAAATAGAGTAGATGAAATTGAAAGCTGTTGGAAAATTTGTCAAATTGAAGATGTCAATATATATGATCGCTCCTCTATCAGAATTATTAAGGGAAGAAATTACATGAGATCCACAATCAAATTGCTACAGAAGAATATACGCCAGTTGAATTTATCGCCCGATAGTTTTAGAGTTAATAACACGATTCTAGTAGACCATTTTTCTATCTCTCACGATCGATGCAGACAATTTTGATTTTGCATAAAAGTCCGCAGTTCGGTAATGATTAAACTGCGAATTATATGCGTTTATGACAAAAATGGGCAAGCACAATTGAAAGCAGCGGACGCGTTAAAAAGATTTAAAATTGTTTATTTGTCTCCTGTATCTTGCAGTCGATGCAAACATTTTTCATTTTGCATGAAGATCCGCGGTCTTCAGACTTTTTGGACAATTTTCATTGTAGCGTGTGCTTCAATGAAGAAGTTCGAAAATTTATAAATAAGTTCAGTTATTCGGAAAAAGCTTTCGGAAGAAGTGTCGTTGAAAAAAGCGTTCGCGGAACGGCGATTCCTGATTTCCGAACGGCGCTCCGAAGAGAAATTCCGACAAATGCGAAATGTCATCGTGTCTGTTGCGAACGGGAATTCAACTGAGATTTAACTGTCCTCACAATGCCATACTTGATTCGCGAAACCTGCAACTTGAGTCCTGAAGAATCCACGCGCATGGAGAAAGACTCGTGCATCCAATAGGTGTCTCCAATGCCGTACCGAGGAAAGCTGTATATCAATGGCAAGCAATATAGATATGACTGTGAGATTGATCGAAGATTTGCTGCAGCGAGGCGGCGCCGCAATATTCATAGGCTTCGAACGCTTTTGTTGTCGATCCTCTTATCTGGCAATGCCTTCGCCAAAACACACTGCGAACACTGTATTCGTGAACTCTTATTCTCGTCATAAACGCATCGGATCAGCAGGCTACAACAGATCTTTGCATTCTACGATTCCTTTGCGATCTCGAGAAATTTTGCGTATAGCTGTAAGAATTTTTGTATAGGTTTTATATTAATTCTTCAAAGGGGAAACCTCTGCGCTTGACACGACTATTGGACGCAACGGTCAACGCTGTGACGCATTCGAGAATTTCATTAAATCGACAGACTAGTCGGAAGGGCCGTGAAAGGATTTGCTAAACGTAAATCTCTGATGCACGCATCCGTTATACGACAGTTTTAGAACTAAAATGCGCGAGCGTTTTCCGCGCTTTGTTTTTGAAATTCAATGCTTTCGGTATACAACCGTCGAACCGACCGAGCCGATCGTATTGCGTGACGTGTGTGCGACGGCCGTGCATAATCGATTGCGTCAGATATCAAAACGTAGCAGAAGAAAAAAGTGTAACCGATTAAACGTTATGATCCGACCGTAAAATATCTTTTACGACGTTCAACGTGTATTTTAGTACATGTTGATCTTTCGGTCACACCACTAATCGTTGCAGAGCCTAACGCGAACGCAAAAGGGGCGATTTCGTGTTAGTTGAGCTTTAAGAATTATGGGTTTTGAAGGAACAGTTCGGATGCTGTTTTAACGAGTGCAACACAGCTTGACTGTATTTTTAAATTCCTTAAGGGTATCCATTATTTCGTACTTCGCGTGTTTTTCTGGTATAAAAATTCATACAATTCGCAGTCTACCAATAACGATTATAAATGGACTACGGATTTTATGCATTTATGACAAAAACACGTACAATTTAAAGCAGTGGACGTGTTAAATATATTTAAGGACATCATGTATTAGTTTCAGCTCGATAGCATAGTTTAAAGAAGAATGTCCTGCAATCGATGCGAATATTTTTTATTTTGCATAAAGATCCGCAGTCTAATTATAAATTACTGGATGCGGTAGCTGTTACTTTGTCCCATTACTCAGCATTTGTCTAATTGCGCACATTTCTCGTGCTATTTTAGGCATGCGGGTGACATATGTCCCTTATTCGTTTTCATATCTACGAAGCTAAAAATAGTATTGTTGCTTCAAATACATTCCTATCACGTTTTCATCGGTATTCTAATCGGGATGCTTTCACTTTCAAACCACATACACTAATTAATTCTTTAATATAACTATTTTCACAACCTACGATTTTATACTAATACGAACGGAATGAAATGTTCCAGTCTCGTTTTTTTCATCGCGTTGTCCGCATTTTTCACACGCACTTAATTACGACAGGGAAATTACCGCTCCCGTGCGCGGGACGAAATAAATCGATAATCTCATTGAACGATCTAGAATTCCGCGTTCACCGAACATCAGATAGCAGCTAATATATCAGCGCGTCCAATATTCTGTACTTCTAACAGGCGTTCATTATTGTTCGACGACACGCTAATAACGTTAACAGGCTGTATGATAATCGAGTTAATTGAAATTTCATCGCGGCGAGTCGCGGACTCTGAAATTCAGTGTCAGAGCCGTTTCCGCTCTAAATCACTAGCTTAAAAAAGTTCTGGCATTCCCTAGAAACCGATCTAGGTCGTTTAGAAAAATCAGTTTTTTGCATCTTCTTGAGGCGTCCAGCGAGCCACAACAATATTCGGACACTTTTATAAGGACGATAAAGTTTTTTAATATAAAATCATGCGTCATTGGATATTTTTGGAGAACTTGGAGCAATTAATTTACGACAAGACGTGAAAAAAATGTTTGAAAACATTGCAATTCATCGGAATTACAGAGAAAATACTAAAAGTCGTTGTCTACAACTTTTGTGTGTGCGTGTGTGGGCCTATATCGAAAATGTAAAAAAATACATTTCGTAGATCGGTGACAATTATAGATATCTTAAAAATTTCATCAAAATCGGTTAAAATTTCAGTTTTCCATGATTTTCAGCCTATAACTGAAATAAATCTAAGAATTTTTTGCATCTTTCAATGCCTGTAGTTTTTTCCGCATCTAAAACATATTTTTTTAAATTTTCAATATTGGCCCACATAAGAAGCTTGTAAGCAACCAATTTTATTATTTTATCTGTAATTCCGACCCATAGAAAATTTTTCCAAAATTTCTGTTTCGTGTCACGTGGTAAACTAATTGATTTAACTTCTCAAAAAAATCCAAGTCGCATAATCTGATATTAAAAACGTTATAAAAGTTATGTGTTTCACTGTATGTTTATAAGAGGGTTTGCTTAGATTCCTTCCGGGATTTATTGAATTAAAATTTTCAAACAAGGCTTACAAAACAACGCTTCGGACCAGAAGACTCGTTTAAATTGGTAATTTTCAATGAACTCGATAAAATTCCGACAATCGATCATTTCAGGACCGCGCTACAATGTCGAGAACAAAGATTCGTACACGTAACAAGATTGGATTACGCGATTGCTTCTAGGTATTCGAGGAAATCGAACGAATTCATTGAACGCACAGGTTAGCCCGGTCATTAGGGCACGCGCGCGTTTCCGGCATCGAAATCGACTGTCCCGATTCGATCCTATTCGATTCGGCCTTTGGCATCATCGATTTGTAACCGAGGGCGTGGCCACGTTACCTTCATTAACTTCGTTAGTCTCGGTATTCGACTCCCCACTCTAAATCGCTCACTCTCTCTCCCTCTCTTTCGCTGCTTCACGAATGTCAATCGAACAAAAAACACATACACAGTACTGGATAATGAGAGTCATCGAATACGTTCGAGCGGTGCTTCGTTATAAGTTAATGAGAATCGAAAGTGTCACCTGGTCAAGCCCTCTTTTCTTCCGTTTGCTAATGATCTGTATGTCACGCGGAGGAATAGATCGAGTACTTACTGGGTTATTTGGAAACCCTCAACGGCGATGACGCAGTCGCGTGTACGTGGAAAAGGTACTCACCTGAAACAAAAGAAAAGAAACTTTGTTAAGTGGAGTTTTTTTTTTGTAACAGCAATGATAGATTCAGTCGATGGACGAAATGAAATTGCTTTTAGCGTTAGAATTAGCCATTGTATGGAACAATCGTATTTTCTATTTGTCGTTTATTAGACAGATAGTACTCGATTGCAAGATGCAAATTATTTTGGTACGAACGAATAATAAGGATCGCGTGTCGCACACGTATTAAAAATTTCGGCGGAACTGTAATATCTTTTTTTACGCGGAAACTGGATCATCGTGGGTAGAAGTCATCCTTTATACGCGATCAAAAGTTCTAAACTCAATGTCGAACTACATACCGATCAGAATGGTTGGCTATCGATTATTGTCGTGATACGACATAGTGCCACCAGCGGATGCCTGTCGGCAACGATCAAAGCTTTCACGGTTACGATGAGAGAACTCTTGATCAACAATCGTATGGAGCAATTAGTTTGTCACAGATTGTTTAACGAAGTTATATGCTAAGCAAGCCGTAACTCTGCTTCCCTCCCTGCATCGCTATGCCATTGTAAAATGTCATTTTCTTTACTTTGTTATGCGTTTGGAGAAAGAAAAATGCAATACATACATTTTTTTTAAATTGATTTTAATTCGATCTCTTTTTAAAAAGTTAGAAAGCATAATACTCTGCAATATTATGTTTGTCTTATCAATTGCACGCATTTTACAATGAATTTGAAGCAGAGAAAAAGTATCAGTTATGCATTTGCAGAAAGAAAAATGCAATGCATAAATATTTTCTCTCTTTTTTTAAGAAGTAAGAAAGCATAATACTCTGCAATATTATGTTCGTCGTATCAATTGCACACATTTTACAATGAGTTTGAAGCACAGAAAAATTATCCAGTCATGCATTTTTACAAATTTCTTTAATTCGATCTCTTTTTAAAAAGTAAGAAAGTATAATACTCTGCGATATTATGTTTATCTTATCAATTGCACATATTTTACAATAAATTTGACGCATACGAAAATTAGATTTTCATCATTATTGAAATTTGATATCAGTTTCGTCACTGTATCATGGAGTTCAACTGTTTCCAGGTTACGCTCGTCGGTCGGCATCAAAGAGACCATTGAAAATGCTCAGCTTAACGACCTTTACCAGCTCTGATGTAAAGTTGATTATTATTAACATTATATCGAAAACATCGCCCATAGATTCACGGTGTATTATTCGATGGAAAATAGTTCAAATACGTCAGCGTCATAAACTGAGTAATAAGTTGTGAATAACCGCCGCTATGAACTTTGTGAAACTCAATATATTAGCTCTAGAAAACATTAATCGTAGTTTCATTTATAATGAATAAAACTTTCGCTGGCGGAAACAAATTTCTCTCTGATTTCTATTTCTATAAGTTGATTCATCGAAAAGTTGTATTCGTTCGATCACAGTTACATATAGAACATTCTTTATTGTCTTTGTTTAATTCGCAGTAGAATTCGTGTAACAAAACGAATCGTTTGAATGAACAGTTCGAATGAAAAGAAATCCCGTTTGGGTGTCCCGTTTGGTATGATTTCGATCGGAAAGATGTCGCAAAAATGTTGAAAAAATCCTGTTCTACATTTAACTCCAGGAACAAGAGATCAAAGAACAGAGTCCGAAAACCTGGCAGAAACTCGAAATATGAAAATTCAAGAATTCATGCCTATCCGTCGGCAAATTATAGTTAAGAATATGCTCTTGTGAAATCGGAGAAAAATAACGACGTCGAAAGGCTAAGAAAAGAAGAATCATTTCGATTTTTTAAATATCAAAGCGCATTTTAGATTTCACGATATCGTAGCTGACGTTAAGACGAATTCAACGACTATATTATAAAACCTTGAGTCCATAAATAACGCTAAAATAGTTTTTCCGACTTTTCGAGCCAAATGCTCCACTGTGCGATATGCGTAAGTGACATGACGTTTCGGTTCCCACGTTCTCGCAGATACCGAGATGGTACCGCGGTGTGGACATCGAACTAGTTGTCGAAAATTGATTGGTTATCGATCGTTGGGCACTCGATAATAATGCCGACACAGTAGTGCCGATAGTAGTGCCGAAAGGGTTGATTAGCGCGCGGTCGATCGGATTAGCTGCTCGAATCCCATCAGTGGGTCGATCAGCCAGAATAAACGACAAAGGAGGTCCGGATACTTCCGGCTAAAGATACGAGCAGTAATCCACGCGATAGACCGAGCTCCGTTACACCAAGGCGCGAGAGCTTTCAAGGTCCGAGAGTTAAGGTCGTGTCTTTAATTAACTCGGGCTTGCCAGGCGCGGCTTAAAAATAATTAATGCGATTCTATGTAGGCTATCTTTTTCCATTAGCCGCACGCGACCAGCCAGAATGTCGCCGTAAGGGCCAAACAAAAGCCGAGGCGGCGCGGCGCGGCGGAACGACGTCGATTTTGAGGCGCGGCCAGTGATAGCTCCGATAAACCGTCCTCGACGACTTCGAGCAACGGATCCAAGAAAGTTCGCGATGATTTATCCACGCTCGAGGCGGGCGTGGCCGCTAGAATTAATGGATACAATAATAACCGGTAAATGGGACTCGGATATTCGTATTTCGTCGGAGATTAACCGCCGACGTAGCTCCGCCTAAGGGCGAACCAGGTCGAACCGTAAGCGCAAGTAGTAAAACCCCGGCTTAGTCGGACCCCCGTCATACGCTAACCCCGAGTTTGCAGTTCGGCAGGCGTTCGCGACGAAAATTTGCGAGGTCCTTCGCTTTAATTGCACCGCGGAGGATTTGCCAGCGTTCGAGTGGCCCGCAACGTTTTAATTACGAGACTCTGATTGCGATTCAAGCGCGGATGGCCCGTGGAAACGTTCTCGGACTCGCTAAGCTACCGGAAGTGGCTGTTAAAAATACCGGAGCACCGCTTGTTAGCCTTACGTTGTTATCGAGTCCGCCGAGTGAATACCTACTCTGTTTCAACGTTGCGCAGTTTTTACAAGGAAACTGAAGTTATACCATGCTTCTATATTGCGTCACTCTTTCCGGCGAAGTAGAACAACCAACTGTTTCATTAACATCGCAAAATCAGACTCTGACGGCTTCGAAATTCTGTTCTTCGATTTTCTTACAGCATTTACTTTCGAACATAAAATTCCACGGTGTTGTGGCCTAATTCGTAAAGATTTCTGAAAGTAATCATTGTTATTACCAAACTGCGGATCTCTAGTGGATAATAAAAATTCTACGCATCAATTATGCTATGTCATTCTTAAAAATATTGTTTACGTTGTTAACGCTAGAATTACCGAGCACTAAACGCAACTGACATAGATTGCCTTATAGTAATGACAAAATTTGCATTTATTTAGATTACGCACCAGTTTCGTTTAAATATGTACTTCAATGGAGAAGTTCGCTAAAAGAATTTCTCAGAAAAACATATTTATAATTTTAATATTTCTAAGAGAACAAATCGGAAGCAAGTTATTTTGATCGTCTGTTCGTTTTTTAATAAATTAGTACACAGTTACGTATCGCATGAGATAGTATACGAGACTCGTGTGCCTAAAACGACGGTACATCGGATCAACGAGAGAGAATTAGTTTAGCTTTACCGTAGATTAACATATTGTAACTTTATTGCGATTAGCTTTGTTGCGCGTTAACATATCATATTGTGTAATTGCTTCAGGCTTTAATGTTATGGCTTAATATTTCAGGGAAGCTTGATAAAGATTCTCCGCGTTGCGGAGCACTTCAATCAGCAGCAACTACCGGAACGTAGAAGCGTGCTCGCTTATGACGAAGTTTCTGAGAGACAACTACCATCTAATTGACTAATTTGCGCCTCGGTTATATACTTTTCGCAAACGGGAAGTTAGCTGCTGATTAGTTAAAGGCGCGTTGCACAGAGAAGCGGACGAGCGCATACTGCGGCAGGTAGTTAGGACACTGTGACCGAGTGACCGACGCAGCGAGCGAGTCCATCGTAAACCGAAATGGGTTGTAGCTGAAGCGCGTGATAACCTGTGATGCGAAGCTGTACCGATTACTTTTATTGCCGGATAGTTTTCGGAAATAATATACCGACGAGACGGGATTTTTAATTAAACGCTGGCCCTCCGTTTGAAGAATAAACGTTAAAAGGGATTATCTAAAAATCGTAAAATTTTCCGTCCGAATGAGAAAATTAGGTCGTTCCAGGGAACAATGGAACAATACAAGAATTCTGTTCCGAAACTTAAAATAAACATTCATACATTCAATCTTCAAAAACAATTATCCGAACCTTCCAACTGAGCCACTTCTCGATCGCGAATATTTCGGGCCACGTGACTCGAGATGAACGAAATTAGCACACCGCTGATTTCGATAGAATTAACGTAAATAACGAGATATTATAAAACAAGCTAGTTTGTTTAACTTTAAGACCAATGGAACAATACAAGAATTCTGTTCCGAAACATAAAATAAACATTCATACATTCAATCTTCAAAAACAATTATCCGAACCTTCCAACTGAGCCACTTCTCGATCGCGAATATTTAGGGCCACGTGACTCGAGATGAACGAAATTAGCACACCGCTGATTTCGATGGAATTAACGTAAATAACGAGATGTTATAAAACAAGCTAGTTTGTTTAACTTTAAGACCAATGGAACAATACAAGAATTCTGGTCCGAAACATAAAATAGACATTCATACATTCAATCTTCAAAAACAATTATCCGAACCTTCCAAGTGAGCCACTTTTCGATCGCGAATATTTAGGGCCACGTGACTCGAGATGAACGAAATTAGCACACCGCTGATTTCGATAGAATTAACGTAAATAACGAGATATTATAAAACGAGCTAGTTTGTTTAACTTTAAGACACGTTTTGCAGAAGCAACAGTTTAAATATTTTTTTAGATGCACTTAACACAGTTTGAGAGCATAGTTCTGTTTAATTTGGCGTATGATTAACTACGCTAAGCAGCATTGTTATAATCTACGTCCGTTTCAGTGGAGTAATTGGATTTTAATTATTCCTGATGAAACCGTACCATTAATGCTGCGCTCATAGTCTTCGACCCGCATGAAATCGATGGAATTCAATATTCATATCATAGTCCATTCGGTTCAATCAGCTATCAATAATAGAGATTCCAAATGGCCTCCGGTCAGGTAAAATGACGCATGAAATCTTTCGAGAAGCGACAGTCACCACAACGGTGCGACCCAAAAAAAACGCGAAGGAATACTCGCTTACAATTAGTTACGGCGAGGATCCAATGGTCGGAATTAAGATAACTGCACTCAGTTTCCTCAAGTAACCATCTGTCTCGCAAAGGAATGCAATCCCTGTGAAATTGAAACAGCGCGGTTGTCGCGTAGAACTGCACTAAAACTTAATTAAATGGAGTGCCGAGTTCTGACTCGAGGTGCTGTTTCTCTTTCAGCCATTTTTAAAGCAATCTCTGATTAGGAAACGCTTCCACGATTTTTCCATCAGAATCTTCTACGGGGAAGAAGAATTAATGTTTCAATCGCATTCGGTCTCGCCTGCCTGTGACTTCTCATCTTTTCTCGCGAGTGCAAATTGAACGCAAATTATTCGTGGTTGTTGCTGAATCATCGTTACATTCGATTTATTGGTTAGTATTACGCTTCCGCTTCGAAATTAGAAGCATTCCGAGCTGCGTATTCGAACCAAATGGTTTCTCAATTGCGATCACCGGACTGCGAATTATATTAAAAATGGGTGCGCACAATTTAAACAAATTCAAGGACGACGATATATCAGTTTCGGTTTGATAATATAATTAAGAGAAGACCAAATTTTTTATTTCGCTCCTGTGTCTTGCAATCGATGCAAACATTTTCCAGCGATCGCTTGCGAATTGGGATAACGAAAATAATCAAGATAAGTTCTACATAGTTTATACAAATACTACGACAACAATGACGTCGTTCGTTCGATAAAGGCGGAAACGAGAAGCTTCTGAAAGACGATAGCGAACCCGACCGACGAGTTAACTCGTCCAATGAAAATGCTGAGCAAAAACACAAGGGAGTCTGCGATGCGTTATTCGAAAACGCCCGTATGCTTTACAAAGATAATTCTGTAAATAACTATGTGGAGACTGTGCGGCAACTACGGAAAACATTATATTCCTGCTTTAGTTAAAGGTTGCATTATGCCCGAGTAACTTCGTTTCGCGTAATTAAAGTAGAGTGCTAATAACAATGTGATCGTTATTGATGTGCTGTGTAACGACGACAGCGAACGACGCTGTGACATCTTGCTTCGATAGCAATAATCACGACGCGATGAAATTATCCAATGTACCAGAAATAACGTCTCTCGTTCGACTAGATTCGATATTAAATACATAGACGGTATCTGCCCACGCAGGATTACAAATCTATTATCCCTGTGTCGGGTGGCGACAATTTACACCGTCGGACAAACAGACCATAATCTCGGAGGACAAATCTTGCCGATTATCCGACGTGTGCGGAACCGTGAAAATCCTTAGAATCCAATCCTTCGAAACCGCGGAGCCATCCAATCGCCCAGAAGACCATTAAGCCGGGCAATTAAAACTTTAGAGTACAATCGAGCCATTGATCTCGGCACTGCTATTACGGGAACTGTCTCATGGCTAAAAAATAGATTTTTTAATGCAATTTTTAATACTACAGAACCTTGAAAATACTTTCCTCGATGATTAAGAATCATCTGGATTTTCTGGTTTCGATCCATCTTCGCCAAAAAGATTGTAAACCAAAGGCGTGCCGTCACGATGAAAAAAGATCGATGAAAATCGAGCAATTTTTCAGCGTTCGCGTGGACAGTTTTCTTAAAATTTCTATCCGTTCCCCGCGAGTCCTCGTAACATTTCACACCTGATCGAGTCAGATTCGAAATGAAACGAGACGAGAAAAAAAACTTAGAAAAACACACGTTTCTATACACCTTTCTCGCGTTACGTAAGCGCAAGAATGTTGCCTCGCGGCTGCATTATCTATAATCTTATTACCGGTCCTAGCATACACCGGCGATAAGAAGTTCGAAGCGTGGTACAATTTCGAAGCAAAGAAAGTGTTCCAGTAAACGATTACTTTATAGAAGATAATATTTAGCGAGGTTAATGAAACGGAACTTCGTTGCAATTGTGGGGTCCGTTTAAAGGCCTGTTGCTTTCCGAGCTTATTTTGTTTACGTTACGATACGTACAATTTCCTTTTTCATTTCTAAATTGCAGCGCAGTCGGTTATTTTATACCGACTTGCTTTATCTTTGCGATAACTTGTTAACAACCGAGCAAAAATCTGCCGACTTTTCGTTGAAAAACGAGTGACTGGCGCTATTACTCGCGTTACTTTTACATTTCAAGAATAAAAGGTGGAAATATCGAAGCCTAGAGAATCTGGCTCGATAAAATAATGGAACTTTCCAATGGACCTAGTAAAACTCACGACTACAATTAAACTGCAAACCTTTGTGCATGTACAGCGCAGAAAAATATTGAGATAATCGTAAAAGAAAATGATCTATAAAATTTGATGCAGTTTCGTCTTACCGTTGACTAGCGAAGAAAATAAAATTTTTACTCGATTCTTGTTAATACTTCCATAAAAATGGAGGCTCGCACAAAATTTCGCAATCTAGTTATAATTCCAGCACGCGAATTGTATTACGCGAAAAATAATATGGTACAATAAAAAAGATTGGAGAGCGGCGAGTGCTCCAGATTTTCCAGTGGCAACACTGTTTTTATATTTCGATACGTTGCAAAACTGGTTACGACAAATTACTGCAATCTGTTCACCGATGTACGTAATATTGTAATAACTAATTATGCTCCAACGATAATATAATACTCTATCTTCTGTGGAAGGGGAATTGTAAGGAAAATCGAGTTGTGAGATTTTTAAACCATTTCCTTTATTAAATCGCAATTGAAAATGCTGGAAAAATCGGATACATTTCGATAACTAACTCCTAAGAAATATGTTTACGATTTTCGAGTGAAATCCTAGTTGTAAAAGATTAAATGAGAGAGTCAAGAATTTACAATTTACACAGTTTAATTCTCGACAAGATCTTCGTTGACGCGAATCCATGTAATCTAACCTACGAGGATTGACATTTGCATAGAGATCGGTCTACCAATGACACGGATGGTGCTTACACAAAACTTGAACTATAATCGTCCGTATCTCTCGAGCGATTTCTTTGTATCCATTATCATGTTTACGTATTAAATTTTGCAATTATTACACGGGAGGCTCTATCTTCGAAGAAGAATATTTCGATATACGGTACAATAATATCTCGCACAGGCGAGCCACGTTAAATTCTAAAATATAAAAATGGATCGGCATAGGTGTCGCATTTATTTGCTGCAGCTAAATTGCGGTACGACTAACGAAATTCGCTGGAACGTTGGAAAGTAATTCGCGTCGGGTTTCGTAACTGCGTTTTACGCGAATTCCGATTGGTTGATGGCTGGACGGTGCGCTAGCCGTTAGGTTGTTTCGACCGACAGCCGATAAAAGGAAGAAAAATGCACGGTCGACATCGTTCCTTCATTTTGCGCGGAAAAAGCGGCGCGGAACGTGATTGAAAAGAGCCGTGGTTCCGCGAAAGAACGCATAGAGTGACGCGGCGCAGGTTTCACGCTTGCTTTCTTGTCGAACCGCCTGTCGATACATCGGCAGATCGGCGGGGGAACAGGAGATGGGTTAATTAGCAAAAATATCAGCACAGCCGAGCTGCCGGGGTCGAGGAGGCTTCCCTCTGGCCACGCGGATTGCGAAACAAAAATCAGCTGCCTTTCGAAACACGGCGTACACCGTATCGCGGCTCCACCGGCTGTTTGCTAGTGATTAAAAACGTGACCAGGTTTATCCTTTCGAAACGGAACGCAGAGAGGCCGGTAGAAATCGCCGCTGCATGTGGACTCGCCATTAAACAAGATTGCGCGTTGCTAAGCCCGGAATTATTAACCCGAGAGTTACGCCGCGATGGAACGCATTAAAAAAACACCAGCTGATTGTCCTAGTACGATAACTGACCTAACTGTAGTCGGTGAAAAAGGCTTAACCACTGATTCCATAAATCCCGAGGACCGACGCGATGTCAACGAATCAGGGGGAAAAACGCAAGCGACAGAGCCATGTTTATGGTTATGGCGTTCGCTATCTTGGATGAAGAGGTTGACGACGCTGAGAACGAACGACAGTGGAACGTAATTGGTAGACGCCAGGTTAATGACGAATGCGGTTGATAAGCATCAGGTGCGAGCAAGAGAACAGGCGAAATTGTCGTAAATTGAAATAGACTGGAAATGGAGAACGACGAGCAGAGAGCATGCGAAAATCCTGGAACACGAAAACATATTTAGATCTTTAGAAAATAGTTCTTCAAAGATAATTTCATATTCGAGAAGAATATTAAATTAGAGTTTGGAGAGTAGCTAGAGAGAGAGTTTTTAATGCGCTTCGAATTTATTATTCGGAGAGGAGTATTTTGAAATCTTCTCTGAAACGAATAAACAGTTGAAACAGGTGACATCGTTAAAAGTTTGTTGGTACCAAGTACATTGAAGTACATTGAACATCGTTCGTTCGAGAATTCGTGGAATTTCGAAGAGTCCACCTCGCCAGCGCGCTGTGGACGGAAAAAGTCGCGATTTTTACGAGAAACTGCAATGCTGATTATGGTTGTGTTTCTTTTCTCTGCGGCAGAATATACCTACGGGACTTTATGCAAGGTTCTCTTCGGTCTCGTATCTTCTGTCGATGTCCTATCCGACTCCGTACTTTTACCGCTTTAGTTTTAGTATGATGACTAGTTCGCAAGCATTCCTGCGGCTAGGTAAAATAACAACGTTCGGACGGACCTCGACAATTACGCGTCTTTCTTATTATTTATTGCGACTATCTAACTGGAATAGCTGTGTTCAGCCGGGTCATAAAAATGAATAATAACGATTACGTTCGATTTTTCGAAAAAAGGGAACTTGAAGTGCTGCCAATGGTCATGGAAGCTGCCCTGCTTCTGGAACCCACGTATAGAAACTTCGAATTATCGAAATGAGCAACTATTACGACCATTGCTGTACCTCGGGCATCCTATTTCGAAAAATTTCCTATATTATGAGCGATTAAACTAGTCAGTCATAATTAAAATAAAATGGATAATAATATTATCCAACTGTTCAGTGATTATACATGACAAAGGCGCTCGAGATCAGACACACCGAGCAGAGTGTGCTCGATAATACAATCGATACCGATAAGAAAATGATGGAAATTAAATTAATATTAGACATACGCTCAAGATTTATCTTTCTCGAACCATATCCACACGATTTCCGGAAAATCGAGCGACTTTGCGTACTTCTTAATTTTTCTTGCACGATAATACAGAATCCAGCAATCGGAAAATTATTAATGTTCGTACGAGCACGTACGAATTTCTGTGTAAGAGACGATTCCCAATTTTTTCATAAACAAAACAAGACCTGCCACATTCCCAACAGTTCTGCTTTTCATCGGCGGTACGTTATGGGAAACAATCCTCGGAGGAATTCCCGAAGGAATTAAAAGGAAACACCCTAAAATTCCGAGCAACGTGCTTCGGACATCCAAGTCCGTCAGAGAAATACGTTCCACGGGCATCCCATAAATTTTTCGCGGCAGGCTGGATCCGCGGTAACGATCGAACAGCAGGTGTAAGGGATCGTGAAACGAGAACGGCGAAACGGTCCCGAGACGTGCGACTACTTCCGTTTCCGCGGATCAAGAGAGCATACTCGCGTTCCTATTCCGCGAAACCCGCGAACAAGAGTAACAACTGTTTTCATTTGCCGGATCCGGCTCGGCTTTCCGAGGCGACGCGTTTCCTTCGTTTAGTCAGCTCGCAGAAATGAAAAAACCGCGTAGCGTTGCACGAGCGTATGCGCTTATCGCGTCGTTTTGACGGCGTGTTTCACGCTCGATTGCTGATAACAATAACGCGTGGTGCGAGCTTCCATAACGAAATTGTAACAAGCACGCGTCGACGACTCCTCGGCGACGATCAACGAGATGCAGAACTATTTCACTGGAAATCGAGCCGCTCGTTTGCCAGGTCGGTTATCTCCGTGAAATAAAACGCAGAGAGAATTGGTGAAACAGTGCACAACAATAAATTGCACAAGAAAATATGCTACGAGCGCGTACAAGTGGCTACGCGAGGCGTACGTTCTTTCATTAAAACTTTTTGACACTTCAATTAAGAGCATAGATAAAACTTTACGCCAAGTGAGAATTTGGTTCTGCTCGCACAATCGCAAACATTTCATTTCGCACGCGGTTTGCCGCTGCTTACGCAGACACAGATACACACGTGTGATTCTAGTTTCCAAGTAACCAGTGCAAACGATGTGTAAACTTCTTCGGATCAAGATTAACCCACTTTTTCCATAAGCTGCAATTGACGTTTTAATTATTGCAAGGTAAAAATATAATTGTCAAGCTTCACGGGGCTAAATTCGTTAAATTCGTTAACTCTTTTACTTACATATTTTGATTTTGGTTCAGCGAAATAATAATATAATTATTACATTGTTTAGAGAAAACGATATTTAAATAACAATGTTTGTATATAAGCACTGTATCTTATAACAAATGCAGAAAACGTTTGTTTTGCACAAAGATCCGCGGTCTACTCGCAACTTTTAATCCTACTGGAATTGTTGCGTGAAACAAAATTATTATCCTTTAAAAAAAAATTTTAATTCTTGCTACTTCAATTTGCAATTCCTTTCAGAATCGAATACTCCGCAGTTCACGGAGCGCAAAGGCATTTCCCATCCATTGTGCTCTGGAAATTCGAATTCACCGTAAATGCAGAAGCTCCGCCGATGCAATTACAAACATCTCTTTAAACAGCCAATGCGGTTTTTATCACGATCTCTGTGTTAACGTAAACAATATTTTATGCAAAATACGTCCGGAGTGTGGTGCATCGATATTCATAAAACCGAGCACATAATCGAACGAGTATAATTTCGTGTCGCGTATGCAACGAAGAGGATTCGAGAGCCAAAATCGAATACGAGATTTGTTTTGCGTATAACTCGTTACTCGAATTAAAAGTTCCTACACAGCCGCTACAATGGAACTCCCAAGAGCCAAAGGTTTGCCAGAGCACGCGAATAAGACAAGTTTCGTGTTATCCGAACCGACATTCGCGTCATTTACTTAGCTAGATTACTATCGTATCGGTATCTGATAAAAAAACACGATGCTCCGAGCCATTACGGAATAAACAAGCGTCGTGTAAAAAGTTGAAACGATAAAGCCAGCTCGATTGAAGCCTCTCCCACAAAAAAAACCGTCGACGCTCGATGGCTTAATTGTTCAAACCCGTGGAAATATTGAAATAGCCATTCGAATGAAAGCGAATCGCAGATGTGCCAGCTATGCAAATATCGGCACGTGATAAATGTTTTTGTAATGCGCAAATATGTACGGTCCTTCGACGCTTTGCGTTGTTCGTCGTACAAAGCATGCTCGCGACAAAATACTCTTCGGAAATGTCTTGACCGTGTAGCGTCTGGAAAACCGGATAACAAGGACTTCGACAGAGGCAAATTACAACGAGAACGAGTAAGAAATATTTAATCGAATAAATGAACTTTTACGTAAGATTTACTCTTTCGAGACAAGTTCTAAGAATTTTCTTGATGTATGCACGATGCCAGATAAAAACTTTAGGTCGAACTTAATATTACGTCGTTGCATAAGAAATGTGCGATTTCGAACTGTAACGTTAACGAAACGTAACTTTTATCTCGACAGGCTTACCGATAAAAGTAAGCACACATAAAGTCCACGTATTCCGTCAATGAAATTCTAGTTTCTCGATCGTATCTATTTTCTTGAAATTGAATTTTAGGAATTGTCAAGCATAAAAGCGACTAACCAGAGGTTGAACGAAACAGTTAAAATTATCGATTTGTTGCGACACAACCGTGTTTCACGACTATTATCTTTTCTGTTCCAAGAAAACTGCGATAAAATGCAGTGCTTTAACCGAAACTATCGTTCCACACATTTTACTGCAATTTATACAAGGATCTTCTGGATGCAGACAATTTGTATTTTAAGATCCACAGTCTACCGAAAACTCGACTCTAACGATAGAGTTTTGGTGTTAGTACACAAAGGCAACTTGCGAAACACAAAAGAAAAAAACTGAAAAGTTAGAAGCACGATAAATAGCTTTCATTTACAGGAGTCAACAGTCTCGTTCGACCCCCGAAAAAACAACAGAAAAATAACTGTTACGTTACAAATCTCTCTAGTTACCGAACACCGTATGTCGGAAATCCATTCTCAGGTAGCAAACAATAAACAAGCCGTTAAGACGACAAGAGTTAGGTGATTCACCCTGTTCGTTAGCCTATCCTAGTCTCGAAACGTTGCAGAAACACTCGGCACAGAAACGGTAAGAAAAGCACTAACGACATGCCACTTCCTTCGAGCAAAAACCAGTTACCGGAAAACCTTTTAAACGACTCGGCGCAGCGAACGCGTTGAAAGCAGTCGTCGACTATCGAAGCCAGTATACCCTGGACACGTCTTCTAAGCCGTGAAAAAGGACTGGTAGAAGTGGTCGACAGTGACCTAGTGCAATCAATCGACTCACATAGCCAGACGTTGCCACGGGGCGCAGTGTAGAGCAGGTTCAGATGCAAGTTGAAGTCGAGACCAGCCAGGTCCTGTCTTAGGTGGGTGCTGTCCATGATTAATGCTCTTTCTGGCAGCAGGAAGAGATGGTCGCTCCCCTCCGCGGGCCCCAGGGTTCGCGGCACGCCGAGCCCAAGAGGCCCAGAACGGGCCGTCAACATCCTATCGTCGCAACTGTCAAAGAACGCGTTGTCGCCCGATGGCGCATCCTCGGACCCGATTCCCGACACGCTGACCGTCGGGGCTCACTCTTTTTATCGCCGAGAACGCACGCCCTGCACTCTTCGACAACACCCTGTGCCTCGAAAACGCTCTTTCTCTGGACACTGATCACTGACGGTCGATCGCGCGTCGCCTAACCCACGGGGGAATCTCTCGCCGACTTCGATGGGGCTAACTTCGATCGTCGGACGTTATCCTCCGCGCTGTCGATACTCTCTCGAGACTCCGATCGCTTGCAACAGCTAAACGCCTCTCGAGCTACGGAAGACTTGTTTCGAGTGATTTTGAAGCACACCAATTCTTCGAACGGGCTATCTTTAGCAGGAACGGATTGACCGTGAAGTTACGGCGACACCGACCGCTTATCGGTCGTCCCCTAAGCTGCAGGGTACCCTCCGCAGAAAATAGGGGGCCTGGGTCAGCTCGAGATACCCTAAATGTTTTGGTTTCTACGCTGGTGTATATTTTTAGCAGGTTTCTCCGGGCGGTGGGGGGATTTACAGTTCGTCAGACGTTGGCCAGACAAAGGTGGCGAACGAATGCGATTCCTCGAAGCGAGGAAGGCACGCGGAGCACTTATTCGACCGACCCTCCCACAGCGTTCTCCTCTCTCATCGCGGCTCGACGCGCAGCTACGCGTTCCAATTAATCCGCCGCTAATTATCAGCCGACAAAGTTTTGTCGATCGTTAATTGCGGATCGTCTGGCGGTTCTCCCGGTGTTTCGACGGTTCGCTGGACTCGCGTGGGCCCGCCTCGGAGCTCTCCCCGGCGACTGGGACTTGGACTAGGACAAGGACGAAGAATCCTTCGCGATTCGACCACTTCCCCTGCCGCGATCTCGATCGCTCTTCGCTCGCAGCTAGACGTCACGGGCGCATCGCACGCAACGACGTATCTTCGATCGGCGAGCCGGGAGGACTACGCTCGCGATCTTCTGAGTCACTCGGTCAGTCAACTCTGCGGAACGAGGGAGACAGTTGTGTACGAGCGTGACACGCGGACCGCCGCGCCGGAGGAATTGACCGAGCGCGTACGAGTGGCGTCGTTGAATTCGTTTAGAGAGGCGGGGTGTAGCCTCGTTAAGAAGCCCTGAAGTGGCTGGGAGCCGTGTACCGGACCCGGCTGATCCCTGCCGTTCACCGGACCTACAGAACGGAAGGTCTCCGGGATTCCCTTTGCGATGCCAAACTCGCCCGACGCAGCTCCGGGCCGTGTTTACACGTCCAGCCGAATCTCAGATGATATCGATCAGCGAGGAATCGGATACACCGACACTGCGGGACGAAGCTACCAAGCCGATACACGTGTCGGCTCGAAGGGCAATTTCGGAGCGCACTGGATCACAGAAACGAGAATCGACGGGTATCCTCGCTCGTGGCGGGACAGGTTAACTGGCTGTCAGTCGCGCGACAGAGCCGATGACAGCCGTGAGACTCGTGGTAACGCGCGGATATCGAAAGTAACGCGATCCTTCGCGCGTGGCGGTCAGCGTTCGACTGAATGACGCCGCGGTGCAGCGCGCGTCTCGAGCCGCGCCGAGGGGTGCCGGAAATCCCCGAACACGCTGGGACACGGATCGGCCGCGACGGACACACACGGCACTTCTCATTTGTTTCCACGAGATTTCGTGTTAGATGCTGGGCCCGCCCGACGTAATTTCTACCGAAACCCGTTCCCGACCGGCCGACCACCGCCGGACGAATCTACTTGCCGCGGAGAATGAAAAACGAAAATACGAATATCTTCCGACCGGGTAAAATACGAGATCAGACGTTTGTCTCTGTCGCCGCGAATAACGATTCATCCTGTTCTCGGGGAACAATACACTTTTGTCTGCGTATCTTCTTCAACATCCAGCTTCGAATTAATTATACGAGCATCGTCTTCTCCGTCGCAGAGCTAATTGCTGTTGTCGGTGCGATTCTTAACCCTTTGGGCTCGAAACAATTTTTATTTCGAAATCAAGGCGTATCTTTCAATCTAGAAGATTTTTATTGTATACGGGACGAGTCAGGAGAAACGGAACACCTAAATATCTCCGTTACTTTTCGTTGTACAAAAAAACTTTTTAGCACGAAGTTACACTGTTCGAAGGGCCACATGTAACGGTGTAAGGGAAAACATTTTCAAGGTCCTCGATGTTTTTTGTTGAATGGAATGATATATCTTCGTTAACACTGGATTGCCTAAGGAAGTCATTTTGACTGCTTTTCAATTTCAATTAGAAAAACAATTATGTATATAATGACACGGCTTCTTAGAATTTTGTGACTTTTTGTACAACATATAAATGCGTTTATTAACCATTGTAGTTGCCTCCCCCCTCCTTCATTTCCGGTATATATGTATATGTGTGTGTTATACCTGTATTGCCCAAAAGCAGTCATTTTGACTACTTGGGAAATTTTAAATAATCAAATGACTTTTATCATCGAATCGAGTAAATTTCTTATATTTTTTTGATTACCGTCACACGATAACATACAAGTTCATGATAAATTGTCGATTTGAGCATATACTTGATAAGTTGCAGTTGTTCGATAACTAAAGTAGTACTTGTTATTCGAATCTTTATGCCAGGCCTGCTCACGCGCCTCGTTCCCCTTGAACGCGCTATGTATGACTGTAAATAATATACAAAATATTAAAAATTAATTTTAAACAAATTTCTTTACGCGTTAGTTATTCTTTCACGATGCAGTCATTTTGACTGCTTTGGGGCAATATAGGTATATACCAAGTTTCAGTCTTTCTAGTGCTAATCATCTTCTCCATCGCAGAGCTAATTGCTGTTATCGGTGCGATTCTTAACCCTTTGGACTCGAAGCAATTTTAATTTCGAAATCAAGGCGTATCTTTCAATCTAAAAGATTTTTATTTTATACAGGGTGACTGTTTCCTTAACCTCGATCGACAACTTGTAAATAACTTAAATTGATGCTTTCGGCGCAAAGAATCGATCCTATGTTACTCGCTAAGCAATTTTACAAGAAACTATAACATTTTTTCAACGTTTCGATCTAGTTTGAGACCGTTATCAAGAAAAAATTTTTGATATATAATTACGCCTGTAAAAATTAAAAACACTTAAACTTAGCATGTAAGTAAGTTTGCTTCATAGTACCGTTGTTTTTTGACACGGATGTTAATTTGAATTATATAATTTACAGTGTTTTTAATTTTTACAGACGCAATTATATATCAAAAAAATTTTTCTTGATAATGGTCTTAAACTAGACCGAAACGTTAAGAAAAATGTTGTAGTTTTTTGTAAAACTGCTTAGCGAGTAATATAGGATCGATTCTTTGCGCCGAAAGCATCAATTTAAGTTATATACAAGGTGAGTCCGAAGAAACAGAACACCTCTAAATATCTCCGTTACTTTTCGTTGTACAAAAAAACTTTTTTAGCACAAAGTTACACTGTTCGAAGGGCCACATGTATCGGTGTACGGGAAAACATTTTCAAGGTCATCGATGTTTTTTCAAATGGAACGATATATCTTCGTTAACGTAACGTTGTAGCTGACAAAATAACGAATTGATCCGTGTAACACGATATGACCGACAAATAACCTTCGACCCAGAAAAATGGAATAAATAAAATTCAACGTGTAAGATTCATTTGCTTTGTTTCTGTTACGCGAAATGTTCAAAAATACCTTCATCGGTAAATAATACTTTATTAAAAAATGCTCTATCGTTTATCGATTGTCTCGATCCCCACTGGCAAAAGTTTACACGATCCACAAAGTCTCTGCCACGAAGTTCTTTGCGAATCGATAGACGAAAGGGGTGAAATTTTTGTTCATGGAGTATTTGCACTACACATTTTTGACGAATGCCACTTTCTCGTGCGATTTGCCTTGTACCAGCAGGAGGGTTTGTATCCACTGCTGCCGGAACATTAATTGTGTTTCCTTCGTTTCTTACAGTCTTCGCCTTCGCAGATTTTTTATTTTCAACGCTACCAGTTTCGCGGAATTTATTTATCAAATTGGAGCGAACGGAAACCGATGGACAATTACGATTAGGAAATCGGTCCTTGTACAACCGCGCTGCTTTTCTTAAACACTGTCGACTTTCTCCATAAATGAAAATCGTATCAATCTTATCTTCCTTCGGGTAACGCATTGTGGAACGTTCATCGATAAACTGATACGTTAGAAATCTTAGAAACAGTGGAAATCTGATAGCAAAAAATGTCTTTACGGTAATTAGTAGTTGATAAACACGATTCTGTACGAACGCATAGGCGAAGGTATATCATAAATGTCTTCGTGTCAACACCGTATCTGTTTATGTTGTGTATCGCGACACATTTGAATGTACAGCAGCTCGAGGGAATATTTTTGAACACTGCGTATCGGAAATAAAGCAAATGAATCTTACACGTTGAATTTCATTTATTCCATTTTTCTGGGTCGAAGGTCATTTGTAGGTCATATTCTGTTACACGGATGAATTCGTTATTTTGTCAGCTACGACGTTACGTTAACGAACATGTATCGTTCCGTTTAAAAAAACATCGGTGACCTTGAAATCTCATTAAATTTTCCGTTACATGTGGCCATTCGAACAGTATAATTTTGTCCTAAAAAGTTTTTTCGCAGAACGAAAAGTAACGGAGATATTTAGGTGTTCTGTTTCTTCGGACTCACCCTGTATGATCTTGTTTGCGCTGTTCGCATGAAATTGAACCTGTTTTCTCATGCGACATTTGAATTTCCAGCGATTTCTAGAATACAGAAGAATTTAATCGTTTAAAAACTGTTATAGATAATGATATGGCAATTTTTACTGGTCCCTCAGAGTCGTCATTCGGGTACAAAGGGTTAATAATAGGTGAACAGAAAGTTGTTAAACTTTTACCGTACCTCATCTCGTTCCGTATTATTTCTGTAGTAATTCTTAATTATTTGCTATTAGACAAAGATATTTATCTGCATTCTATTATTCGGCGTTTGTGGTGAAATGAAATACAGAGCAACGTACACAGAAGAATTTAAGAATATTGTTAGGTTACTCTCTAGTTATTAAAACTATTAATGGGAATGGGATTTTTAAAATGATTAGTCGACCGCATCCTCTTAACGAAGTATCAGAATATAATAATCGAGCATTGCAATAATATTGGATCTCTCGGGAGCAGAACGAACAGAATTATCGTTTATATTGTACGTAATTGGTACTAGCATAGTGGCCTTGGAAAATAAATCCATGCGAGAATAGCGCATGTTTAGCAAATCTATAATAGATCTCTCGGAGGAGGAATGAGAGAGATTACGTACATATATTGAAGATTCTATTTTGGCCTGAAAGCTCGGGAGATTGCTGCTTCATCCTTTATAATTAAGATATACTGCATCGCGTTGCTGCAGATAATCATCGGAGCTAGCGACCGAAACAATTTACGCAAGTCTAAGTATTCTCTTTATTAGTTTTATAATTGAATGTTCTGCCGCACACTTGTTCTATTTATTATCTTCAACGTATTGTTAGTTATTCATATACGGCCGCCTTTTTTCTTCGTTCGATTTCGATTAGTCGAGAGGCCATTACGCACTCCGACAGATGGCAATTACTCCTGGATAGATACAATTAGAAGATAATTACCGTCGGTTTGCTGTAATCCGAAATATAAACCGAGGAAGTGGCCCCGAAACTGATGTCTATTAGTGTACGATAAAACGTACACACTGCATTAAGTGAATACATATTTATACGGTCGACGCAACTGCTATGGCTACCGGAATACCGATCTTCGAACGAACTCATTAATTTGATGGAAAAGTCGAGATTGCAAAGAAAATTCTTTTTCGATGCCGCTTGTTATTCCGCGGGCTTGTAATAAACGCCGTGCCGCGCTAAAACGAAAGAAAAGTTATATTACAGAGAATTAATAATTGTAAATGAAATTATTCTTATGCATTTATACCGCATTCGATGCGTAGAAAATGGAATATTTTTCAAAAATTTGTTTTCAAACATCAGAATTTGTATGAACACATTCTGAAAATTTCTTGAATATATTTTCGATAACCGTAGCAGCGATAAAGCGTCGAGAAGAATATTTATACAAATACATTTCCGGTATTCAAGGTTTAATCGTTCAATCAAAAAAGTTTTCAATCGTGAATTTGATATACCGCTTTGTTTAGTTTATAAAATCGATATCAATATTCCGCAGAAAAAATTTCTCGTTCTCCCTCGCTCTCTCTCTCTCTCTCTTTTAATAAACTAAAATTCCGATGTGTATACGTATTGGTATGTGCGTATCTTTCTATCTAGACTTCACAAACATTGCTGAACTAGTTTTCAGAATCTGGGATGGAGCATTAATATTGTTCGAGATTGTTCATTCTATCGCGTTTGATACGTTCGTTGCATACGTGCAAAATTCGTAAAGTTTCTGTATGTGTCTGCAGTTGTAACTAGACCGCAGATTTGTATCCACATGCAAATAATGGTGAACCAGGTTACACAGTCTGGAATGGAATACAAATTGGGTTCACTGTAGATTCGACTCTCCTAAAGTGTAACTCTTGAAAATGTTCAAAATTCTTGTTCAAGTAAAACGTTGAACCGTATATATGTACAGTTGGAGCTAGACTGTTCATTTTTATACAAACGCGAATATTGTTGAACCAGTTTACCCCGGCTACAAATTTCTCTAGATATAACTCTTTCAAACTTCAAGAAGATTATTCGTTCTACGGCGGGAAATTATTATTGGACATGGTCCAAGTATTATACTTTCCTCCGCTATCTCGAATTTCCAGCCGAAGTGTTCGGGAGCGCAAAGGTGGCTAACGTAAACCAGAGGGGGCGAAGATATTCAATTCATTGTTTCGAAGTGGTAACCACCGTGGCGTCTAGCAAAATGGAAACGCAGCAATGCGTTTCTCCTGGAGGTTCTGCCGGAGTCGACTGACGGAATAGCTGGGGGTTTTCGGTCCAAAATAAACAGAACTCCCGAGTTTCGATGCGTGAAAGAACGTGGGAGGTTGCGATGCATTCGAGTGTGAAGCCTCGCGATGCGAGAGAGTATCCTGGTCGCGGGGAACGGCCAGAGCTGCGGTCAGCAATTTGCGCGAACCTCGATTTTATAGCTGGGGAATGTTTCATGAAGCTGTGCCGAAACTATCCTCCGCGAAGTAAGGATCGTTAAAGCAGTTCCTAGAACCGTCTTGCAGCCCGGGAACTATCGCGAACGCGAAGACAAAGAGTGCGGGAAGCCGGTGTGGGCTGGAACGCGATCATTCGCGGGTCTATAAAGAATAATCGTAACGTCTAATGGCCGATCCGTTAGTCGAGCTCTCCGGTGATTTGTCGATTGCTTCTTCACCCAGTAACCGAGTACTCGAATGCAGAAGAACAGCTTAAATAAATGAGTTCTTGATGCTCCGACTCGTTATCGGGGTCGGTGATGCGAGCTGCGACTTTAACGCGTTGCTACTTTTTATTACTGTTGCTATCGTGTCAACTTTCTTGCGTGGTTCTTAGTTCGTGCAAGAGTATTTTGCGTTTAAAATCAAGCTTCGGCAGTTCGAAAGAAGTTACCACTTATCTTACAACGACTCCGCGGTGGAGCCAACGGAGCGCTACAGGTTAATATTTAAAATTAAAAGGGTTTCTGTGGCAATCCTCTGATCAACAAACGCGAACTCGACGAACGGGATTCCTACCAAAATCTCGCACGAACTTAGACTGCACCCGTGCAATTCCAGCCGGCACAGTGGTGCAATTGAGCAAGTTAGCTAACCCAGACTCTCCGTAGAACTTAACGACCACGAGCTCGCCTAACTGTGCCGTATCTCGGACAAACAACCCGACTTCCGTCTGGCGACTGTTCCCGAAATTTGGCTGAATCTCGGACGGAATCTCTCATCGATATTCCGCGACGGTTAGGCTACCGGCGTGGCGCGACGAGCGGTGGCCGTGCACCTTGAAAGATTCAAGCCCCGGCTGCAGATCCCACGGAAGCCGGAAGAAAAAAATGTTAGAACGAGAAGGCAAGACCGGCGTACTTCGCGAGACAGAAGTTCCATCGTCGTATACTGTTACACGAGCGGTGTGGCGAGACGTTCTTGGGCGCTTCTTGCGGCTTGATCTTCCGCGTGCGTGCTTCGTGTACGAAGTCGCTGAAATGGCGATCGATGCCCCTTTACGGGGACTAATATGCCAAGACCGGTCGAGCACCGGTCCGCAACGATGTCGAAGGCTTCGCGGATGCCGGAGCGACTCCTCCTTTGCCAGGCTGCCGATCAACGATCGAAATCCAAGGGCGCGCGGTGATTGACTAAGATCTTGCCTAGTTTTTGCCACCGACACTTTGTCACTATGAATCGCCGCTACGGAAATCCGCGAGCTCGCTAATGGACGCTTCGAGATGATATTCGAGTCGTTTAGGATCGTCTTTTTACGATCTTCGCGATACGTTTCCGGGTGTGATTAACCCTTCGCACTCGACTGTCCTCTTCGAGGGGACGTTGCGAAGCTAGCTGGCAAATTAGATTTCCCTTCTGGCGGGATACGGAAAGGCTGTTTGTAATTGTAGGACGCTTGCAGATACGTAGTGGAATATGTGTAATTAGCTCGTGTATACTGCACCGAACATTAACACGTTCGTTACTGGCGTCACGCGTGCGCGGTGACCACGATCTTGTGTATCACTTAGAGAGAATCAAATTAATTTTGTGTACATCGTTGCTTGGAATTGTAACTAGACTGCGCATCTTTATGCGTTTATAGCAAAATTGAGAAGATGGAATTCAAAATTGTTGTAGAATATTAAAAATTGAAGATGTCGATATATTAATTCTCCTCAAAATTAAAATCATTGAGGGAAGAAATAATATTGAATTTAGTTTCTATTTCTTCCGATCGATGCAGACAATTTTTATGTTGCATAAAGATCCGCAGTCAAATTGTAACTAACATAAGCATGATTGTTCGAGATGATATCACAAGTAAAGTAGAATATAGTGAAAGAAGTTTGGATGTTTAGCACTTAATACAATCCTTGATGACTGCTGGTTCATTATTTAGCGAAATTTAATTAATAGACCTGCATTATGCAACAGCATTTATGAAAATGATTGTACAATTTCCATTTTAGAGGTATATGTAATTTAATTAGACCGCTTCAAAAAGTTTCTGCAACGTATTGCACAGAATGTGCTCGCCGAAGACGCATAATTGATTGCAACGCAAATGTGCGGACAAAACTAATGCGGAATTAGTTACGAAACAAAACGTCATCGCTGCGACATTCGAGATTACCGTAGCGTAGGTAAGCTGGGGTCTCGTATTAGAAGAGGTTTTATACGAAGCAACTACACCGTAGATAGCTTTGGTAGACCATCGATCTTTAAAATTTGTATAAAATTCGTACGATCCTTCCGTAAAACTTATAATTCGTGTACATAGAAAATATTTATTATTATTAATAAGATACAAACTTTCGCAGTCGAGGATAAATTGAGTCCCCGATAACAATGCTATACTACCGAGTTAAAGAAAATTCTATTTATATCCGCATTCCATTCTGCTTTAAAAACCTTTAGAAATTGTAGATGTACAAAGACCAACTAGCAACAAATAATGACAAAAGTAACGAGATATTTGATCCTGAAAGAAGATAACGTCTGACAACGTGGATACCTTTCCATCTTTTATATTATCCGATTCCACTGCAGCAATAAGCTTTGTAATCCAGAAGGAACTAGGTTCTGTACGTTCATTACGAAAGAATATGAAATCTGACAGTATGATTAATCGATGGTAAAAAGTCTTCTGGAACAGAAAGTCTGGGCTGGTGGATGATTTCTGGAGCTGAACCATTAGAACACTATGTTAGTGGAACAAATTGTTGCGGGCCGCCTTCGAACATTTACGCAAACTCCAAATTCCACAGTCCATTTTTCAAGACTCGTTATCTCGGAAAGTCTGTTCCCCGCATTACAGAGTTTATTACAATGTGGTAATTACTCTCTAAACTTCTTATTTCTACGTGCAAAACGTTCCAGGTCCGAAAGCCGGAGGAATATACATTCTCGTTCCGCGGATTACGGACTAAACAAGAACTTGTTTCGAGAAACCATCGGCACACGAAACGCAGCTTCTGCGAAAAGAAAGTTCTATAATAGCGTCCTATAATAGTGCGCGGCTCATAGCGAATCGAATTGATAATGTTAATTCAGCGCGAGCAGAGTCCATTCTCGTCGGCGCAGGATGCCGTTAGGTACTCGTCAAAGGCCCGCGAAATTCGTCACATTCGCAGAACAACAGTGTAGCAGAGTAACTGTTTAGAAAATTAAAGAGCCATTATCCGGCGAGTGCACCGAGATCGTTGCCAGTCGCAAGACGGTCGTTCCACGCGAAATCAGACTCTTCTTGTAGCACTGTCTTGAATTTCATTCAAATTCGAATGCGATGTAATCTTTAATTACGTACGAACGTGTCTCAAAGGGTTTTTCAATTCCGAAAAATTGTTGGTTCTGCAGCCGTCTAAAATAAAACGTCAATTTGCAGTGTAGATGCTCCTTCGTTTCTACGCGGCCAGTATTCAAGCAGTGGATGGAATTATAATACGTTAATAAACGAACCAACGAACCAACGAACCATGTGTGCATTTAGCGTAACACATTGTATGCAACGCGAACGACGATCAAACAAACCAGATTCGATGCGTTCATCTTTCCTCTCACTCGTTACGTTTCTTTCTCGTTCTTACAAAATATACGCTACCGTGCAAAAGAAAGAAGCACCCAGTAAATTGTATTGTACAATGATTGGTTTATCGCATTTAAAGTATTAGAGAATCCGCAATAACACTTATTCTCCGAACTATTCAATTGAACAGCGTAATTCTTTTCCAAAACTTACCGTGTTCTTCTTTGATTTTTTACGCTTTTCTATTCGATATGGCCGGGTTCTCCTTTCTTCTGCACAGCAGTGTATAACCGCGAAGACGTTCCTCGAACGACTTTCAGAACTTCTAACAATCGTGGTGGGAATCGCTGGTGTGCAACGAACGAGGTTCTACTGTACTCCGAAAAGTGTTCGATCTCGCGTGGAGGTGGGTGAAGAAAAGCGTGTGTTTGAGGGATTATATCATCGGTGAATCCGCGTTGGCCCGTTATTCCGTCGTCGACACATGATATTACGGCATTGTAATGCTCGATACGCGATCGGCCAGAAAAGGGGCGTCGATACGTGACGGCAATCTCGGAGAGCTCGCCGACCCCGAAACCAGCTCCGGGTACCGTTCTCGTATTAGTTACCATGTTTTTTTGCCGTGCTCGCAGCGCGCAGCAAAAATGTCTTTGCCACCGGGCAACGTAAAAACCGAGAACTGCTTTCGCTCGGGCATGCATTGTTTGGTCGGGCGTGGCCTCGTTAAAAAACCAAACCCGAGAAAAACGGTCCCTTCCGCGTGACTACGGACCTACGAAAAACTACGTCACGTGCTTTCTCCCGAGTTGATTGTTCGACTGGCCGATTCTGCGAGGCAAACGACGACAACGGGAGCGGCGACGTCGTTTCCGGCCGTAGTGTGTCACAACCGGTGTCACAAACAGCCAGGTTCCTTTTCCGCGAACTTCGCCATCCCTGGAGACCCGGATGCGTCGAAACGCGGCGACGCCAAAGGGACACGGCGGCAGTGAATATTTTACAAAGAACCATTTTTTTTTCAAGATTTATTGCCCGTGTTGTTTCACCGGATAAATATAATTTTGCTGAATTTTATTCTCGTGGCACGGGCCTGTAAAACCGTACATTTGCATATTACTCCGCAGTCTAGTAATTACTCTAATAAATCTAAACATTCCGGTTTCATTAAATAAATTGCCTCGATTGTGTGAAATTTTTATGGGTACCGGTTCGGCGGCCATGCTAATTAATTAATCCCGCTCGAAGTATTGCGGGTCGATTTCCGATATTTTCTGGGAAGGAAACGTTAGGTATTCGAAGACAACGATGTTGTAAAATCGAGGTTTAAAAGTTTTCACTTGCGGTAACTTTCTCGCGCAGGTGTGCGATTGTGATTCTTGCTGAAAAACGACGAGGTGCTAAATGGAAACGTTTAACGGTTCCCGAACTCAAAAACTAATTTCTTAAATCATCGGGAGACACCACCCACGCTTTGGAATCCACTGGTTTGGACCATTGAACTTCTATGATTCAGGAGCAACGCGAAGTTGCTCCTTTATCGATGGTAGCCCTTGGATGAAACTACCTCAAACGGGCAAGAAATGGGCGTCGAAAGGCGAGTCGGTGTGCTGAAACAAAGTATACGCGACCTCGACGTCCTGAAAGGGTCAACTACTTTCCTGCAGCGAAAAGTAATTTGGTCAATCTCGGTTTTCGGCTAGAAAGAGAGTCCCCCTATTTTCTACTTGAAAGGGATTAGACAAAGACGATATTATATTGCTAAACTTTAATGTTTGGAAAAGACTAAAACCTGAATTTTAACGGAATTTAACATAGATTAAGCTGAAGCCAGTAAAATAAGAACGTCCGCGTTGTCACTTATTTCCGTAAAGAGGATCGTAAACAGCTGAGAAAAGGACTGCAAAGACAATAAAATCAATTTTACGAGTTTGTTACAGCCTGTCCACCGGCTATAAAACGCTTTGCAAGACCTTATAGCAACCCGCAACCATAACGGCTAGAGTGAACTGCGATCGCGGCTTCGTCCGAAGCATAGCGCGCGTTTTCTCTGCGTCTGGTTCGCGCCGCACGATGAAAAATGTAAGCTGGAGGACTTGCATTCGCGACACAGGTCGTTTGTTTGAAAACGCGGTGCCAACCGACTCTCTAGCAGGAATAATTCAATTAAAAAGAAGCCAGACGGTTCACGATTGTTCGTGTTTCGTACAGCGAGCAGATGGCACGAGGTGAAAGCGCGCAACGCGAGTAGTTTTTCAAAGGAAACCGAGCGGCGTTGATACGCAATCTGCGCGGCGCGGCGCGTCTGCTAGACAAGTCTCGGGCCATTTTTCTTTCTCTGCGCGCGGTCCGTGATACACGAGAGTCAATTTTGCCACGCTCGCTCAAGAAAAGCCCGAGATATCCGTGGCGTTCGTGCGATTCGACGCCGGCCCGTGGAGATCTGTTCCAGTAATCGTGATTTCCGTTGCAAATCGAGACCAGCGAAGCGTCTGGGTGAGGAAATCGCTTTTAGAATGACATTAAGTATAAATCGCGCTGCTCGGAAGAATCATGCGGTGCCGGCCAACTGCTATTTTCAGGTCTAAGTGAATGTTAATGTTAGGAAAAACCATTTACATGAAATATAACTTTTATTTGGATGATAAAATGACCAGTGCCGTCTCGATTTATACGGTAGACTCTAGAGAATTGTGTACAAAGGCGGCCTTTTCGAACAGTTATTTCTATCACGTTATACGAGAATCTACTGTACATTCCACGCGAGCTTAACTTCTACGTTTGGCGCACTGCACTCGCGTTTCGTTGAGCGCTTCTTTGCAACGGATGCACTCGGTAACTTGTTCATCAAAGTAATTTTCAATGTTCAGCTAAACTTGTATTGCAAACTGAAAAGTTTGTTCTTTCGTAACAACATAGATTTGGCATCTGAATCCTTCATGTAAGAAACTACGTACCTCTGCTTGACTTTCCAATTCCCTTACTTTCCAAGTAAAACCTTTTTTATATCTACCCATTTGAAGTGTCGAACGTACGGAATCTCCTACCAGAATCGTTTCAGATCGGTCTTGTAACCTGCTGTTTCGAATGTGAAAAGTTTCAGCAGTTTGTACTTAACTCGTTTTACAACGATACCAGAACACGCTGCCTAGGATCGCAGCGTTCATTTTCTTCTTCGGTCACAGTTCGCTCGAAACACTTTACAGTTTCATTGCGAATAAACTGTAAACGATGATCGAATGAATAAAATATTAGCGAATGTCTAATCCAATAGCGATAATAATCGTCAGGATAAACTAAATACATAACTAAGGAATTTCAGTAGTTAGTTAGAGATTTCGTTATTAGACGTTTCAATGGCGCAGCTCGAGTTGCAATCAACCGAGTATCGATCTAGATGCGATCTAGATGCGAGTGCCTAGCATCATTCGGGAAGCGATCTCCAAGATCCAGTGCTCTACTACATAACTTTTCGCGTTAATCGACGACAGTGTTCGGGCAAGAGTGAATAAAAGGAAAAGGAAAAGCGGTTCGAAAACCAGTCGAACGCGAACAAGAAAATCGATGGTTTGCCACGTCGACCCACTTTTATCAATATCATCCGGCCGGTTATCTTCAGATTATCGCTTGAACAGACCGAATTGGCACGATCCGATGACCCACTAACGCTCGGCGTGCTGCTGTCCATGCCGCTGCGAATCGGGATTAGAGGGAGTTAACTCAAACGCTTGTCGCGTTACTCGATCCCGTTACCACTGATCCGTTTCAGTCAACTGATTCGCGCACGCGAGAATCCCTTCTTCTTAATCGCGGTGCTCGCGAGTAACGCTCACTTAAAGGGGTATAGCCGGAGAAGATGCTCGAAATCCCCTCCGAAGCTAATTGATTTCTGATCGCACCGTTCGATCGAACCGTCAAAGAAAACCCTCTGTGGCAAGTTTCACCTCGGTGCCCCTACCATAAGATTAGTTATACGATAGACATAATTTCAGTGAATTATGCTGTATTTCTTCTGTTCTGCTCCACAAAAAATTCTGGAAAAATTCACGAACCTTCCACCTAACAGCGCATACGACTGTGAATTTGTTCAGAATTTTTCGTTGCAAAATCGATTTGTGAAAGCATCCGGAAACATAAAATTGCTCGTTTCAAATTAAAGTTTTCTCATCGTGATTATCAATGTGTATCAGGATTTGGATAGAACGTTTCCAAAAATGTATGCTAAAAACTTCGTAGACTTCCGTAGGAGTTCAACGATTCCGACCATGTCCGTCATCGAATCGTCGAAACTGTCTTAATACTCGTTCGAACATGTCGAACGATCGCCACACTTGAAATCAAGGTATCAAATCGGCCAGATGGCGAGCAACGCGCGAACATCTGTAACCAGAGTTTGAAGAGTTGTTTGCCGATTAACTGCACGCGAGCTCGTTTCCGTCTCGATCGGCTGACTCCGCGAGATTATCAAAGATCATCTAAGCTCGGTCGACATTTGCGACAACGCGAAAAAGAGCCGTGCCCGATCAGGGGTAACGCGTCAGTGGACTGGTCCGACCGAGACAGAGGCCAGCCCGAATCGCCAAAGCGAGACGTAGTTTACGAGTTGGGAATTGGGTCGAGCGTAGGATTCCTGGAAAGGTGCAAAAGGAACGCGAATAATTCCGTTTCGATGATCGTACCTGGCGCATGGGTTCAACCAGGCAGTAACTTCGTTTCGCCGTAATAAATATCTCTCGCCTAGAGCGTCCGCGCTTAAGACGCCAGTCCATCTTTATTATTCTTTTTCCTTTCATCTTATTTCCCTCTCCGGGGCCGGGAAAGCTTCCGCGAACCGATTTCTTACGTCTTTCTGCAAATTAAATGATCGACCGACAGTCGGGGGAAAGTGGAGCAGCCCAGGACCAAGGGAAAATGGCGTTCGACGTTGCGACGGCTTTAGATAGCTAGCATAGAAGGTCGCTGGGAGGAGCTAAGACGCGCGGATGTTGCTAGATACCTATATGGCACGTCTGCGAACAATCGAACTGGGAAAAATCCCGGTCTGGAGGGTTAAACGGAATGCGGGGGCTCTCTTCTCCTTTGATTTCCACTCACGATCTCGCGAGTCTCTTCTTTCCTACCTCTCGCTCTTTCTCTCTTTCTCTCTCACTCTGTCTTTCTATCCTTTCTCGTCCTCCCACTGCAGTCGAAAGTTGCGAACGAACAACCTTTAGATATCTGAAACGAGCCGGAAGCGACGCTTCTACCCATCCCCGCTCGGCCGCGAACGCTGTTACCAGGAATAAAAGCTCGGCGTTGTTCGAACCAGAAGCCTGTTTGCCCAAGGACAGAAGTAACAGCGACGCTCGCAGGTTTCGGGATTTGCAAGCTGAATACGTTCAACGATCCTTGCCAAACTCCACTGACCCAGCAATCAGTTACGGCAGTCGATTAAGGAGGACTCCAGTTTAGAGAGACGTTACGCTAAATTCGGTACATCTTCGTCGCGAAGTTGCACAATCTTTCGTTATCGACCGTTTTACTATTTTCGGACCTATCGAAACTGTATTTCTCAAAGCCGCGCATAATTACTTCGATACATGTATAGAAAAATATTGTCTTTCATTTCTAGGTTCGAAAAGAATGGACCAATTGCGTGAATTGTCATGTTGCAAACGAAACGATGCGGATCGCGCGTTTAATTATGCTTCGCGACGAAGTTAAACAACTTGGTTAACATGAAACGAGATTCTACGAAAATGCCGTTGCATGTTTTCGAAATATTCGAGTCATTGGATGCAGTTCGTTTCGAGTTAATTTGAATCGAAGAGCCGCCGAAAAACGGCTCTCGAAACGCATCCTTGAACGTCTCTATAAAAGGACCCTTTCTGCGAGCGTCCCGGATCAAACTTAAGGCCGCCGGACAATTTTATCGAGTAGGGTAATCGATACTTTCCACGCTCGAGTGATTTTTAATTGCCATTTTAATCTCGATGGATTTACCGGTAAGCCGGTCGCTGTAGCCGGTTAAGGTTCTCGTTTCAATAAAAACGTTGTCGGACGCCGAAGCATTTCCGTCTTAAAGATACAAGGAGGGCGCGACGAGGACAATCGGGCCACTGTAATAAGTATGTACCTAATATCACGGGGAAATTAATCCAACGTGCCCTGACCGATCTCTCTATCTCATCGAAAGTTCAATCCACTGAAACCGTCTTATTGCCGCGATGGTGAATAGACAATTATTCGTAGACAGTAAAACAGTAGCAAATGATCCGTACCGGTGGTCTTTAACCTGGATCTGCCGACAGTGGAACTTTCTTTTCTTTGATTTCAATCAATCATTTCACAGGGATTTACCGCTGCATTCTAAAGTATTCCTTACATCTCGCAGGATCGTCAGAGACAGTTGCTTAAAAAACTCTGGGCTAATACTAGACAAATTTTTATAGTAAAATGTAAAAGTTTGTACCATCATATATTATTTTTATATCATGTTTAGCATAATTTTGATAAGAAAAATGCGACAAATAAGCTGGCGAATCTCCCATAAAAGAATAACGAAAAATAAAGAAGTTTTGTAATTGGATTAGTAGAAGCCCCGCAGTGGAAGGGATATTCGTTTTTCTTAAATTCTACAGTTTCCGCGTTTCTTTTTTAGATCGAATATTTACTGTATACAGAAAATTACGGCAGTTCCAAGCGCAGAGGTAGAGGGATGTTTATTGGACGATCAATGAATCTGACGTCCGAGAGAACGGAAAATCTCTATTAGATAACTAAAATAGATCGAATCGTCGGCACGGAGGGAATCGTCGAGAAAGTTCAGATATTTAGTAATTGCGCGGAAGCGAATATCGGGTTGCACGTGCCTCTTATAATCCGCTTTAATCTCGACAACGGGTGGATAGTCGCGCGACACTGTTAGCCGTGTCATTATGAAAGAAGATCCTTTTTAATACCGGCGCTGGAGAACGGGCTCCGCCGTTCCCCTTTCTTCGGGAAAGGATTAAAGGATCGAGCCAAGGTGGCGGCCTCGTTAGTTCCATCTTCTTGATTAAATTGACCCGACTCCTGCGGTCGGCCGGCTCGCCTCCGCGCTCGACTTTTATCGCCGGCAAGTCGGCCTAATGCCTCGAACCATTCTGACACGCTCCAAGAACCATCGATCGCGTGCACCGTCCAAACAGATTGTTATCAAACTGTCAGCTAAACAGTCGACGGAGATCGCTGGACTCGCGACTGACAGAGGAAACGGTGGTAATGTTACGGTCCTTTGTAAATTTTTCATACTGCGTCGTAGTCCGTAAAGTACTGTTGTCTGTAAAGTACTATAATAAAGTACTGTTGGATCGTCAATAAGTTGCCAGAACAATGAACTTATTGTTCGTTGTCAAAAATGAATCAACGATCTCAGAATCGTATCGATAAACAGAGATTACGAAGCACCGATGTGAAACGATCTCGGAATCGTATTGATAAACAGAGATTACGAAGCGCCGATGTGAAACGATCTCGGAATCGTATTGATAAACAGAGATTACGAAGCACCGATGTGAAACGATCTCAGAATCGTTTCTAAACAGACTTTTCGAGGTATTCCAAGAGCCGAACTGTGGAGCCAAACCTACAGTCTGGAGATACGAGAGGATCCTGGTTTCCTTTCGGGGTTCCAACGGTTTTCCTTTCAGTGTCGGTCGAAGCTAAGATTTCGTAAATTAAAAGTACCATTTCCAATAAGTACAATGCAGCAACAGAAAAATATACGGTGCCATTTGAAAAACTTAAGGTCACCGTGATATCTCCGAAAATGATTTGAAAAATTGAACTGTGTTCTTCCAATCAGCCCTCTCGGATAGAAGAAATTTAATTTCAATAATTTTCTGGTGAAGTCGATCGATAACGAGTTATTCCAGTCGGTAAATGTATCGACTCGACCTATATTTTCGATATTTCAATATAACGCTGCTATCGAGCTGCAACGTGTACCCCGGGGAATAAAAATGATTCGATTGATTCGATAATGTTTGCCAGGGTAACAAGCGTATGTTTTTGATAAGTTTAATAACACAGGATACGCCGGGAGAGGTATTGTTTGGCTGACGTATTCACAGGAAGGATATATATAACGCAATTGTCTTTCGCAAATACCGGTGGAACGGTGACCCATATACCGATGTTTTTAATCCTGCCTCGCGGAACTCGTTTATTTTATTCCGAGATGATCTTCGATCGTCGCGCAGCTGGGTTCGCGTCCTGGATGCCTGTTATTCGAAATTGTAATTCGTTAAACATCGTAATCGCGAACGGCGCGCGCAGGACGTAGGCGTGCCATGTGCTATCCTTATAGGCTTTCACTTAATTAGAAGAAGATTTACCGCTGGTGGAAACGCTTGAATCGCAGATCTTTCTGCGGAGCAATGACGTAATTGTACGTACATACGGTACGTATTTGTACATACGGTTGAATTTAATTAAGCAACTTTGTAGAAGAATTTGATTTGAAAAAGAGTGAATTGGAAGCACAAAACCTGTATCGAGGCATTACCGTAGTCTCATTTTTGGACAGATCTACGACTGGGATCGGAGCCGAGGTTCGTGACGGGAGTCGTTGGTGGGACGAGTTTCGCCGGGAATGAAGGAAGAGGAGCGGAGACACGTGGCGCTAATTAAGCGTGGCGAAGGCGCGACGCGACGCGACGCGACGCGACGCACGAAACCGGAGGAAGAAGAAAGTGGCCACGGAATCGCGTGTCTTTCGCGCGTTGTCACGTGCTCGAATGCAAAGACCAGCCGAGAGTTTCTTTCCTCGAGACATCTCGACTCGAGATCGAGCCACCCGCGCGACCCTTTTCGAGGAACTGCGATCACGAGACCGCGTACCTCGATTTTCTGCTGCAGCACACTTGGCTTTCGCTGCGGCTTACTTCCGTGTGTCGAATAACTCCCTGCAGTTGTGTTTGCACGCTGCTTGATGCAACTGCTGCTGCTGCTGCTGCTGCTGCGACGAAATCACTGCCGACCGGAGAACCAGTTTTATTCGTGCAAATAGGTTAAACGCGTTGACAAACTTTTCACGAAAATATGCGATAAGCCAAATGGAAGTTCTCGCTCCGTCCTCGGGGAACTATCGAGCTTCTCTTAACCGTGGTACGTGTTTCTTTTTTTTTTTAGGACATTATTCCAGTTAAAATGCTTCACCAACAAGACGACCCATGATTTTGAAATATGATCTTGGGAAGAATGTTTCGAAACATGTACCAAATGACAATTTTGCCATTTCAATGAACTCGTTCGAGATTAGTCGAAGAAGAAGTTGTTGAAGATCAATATTCAATATTTTACACTTGTAAAAAGTACAATTAAAGAGAATCGGTTTCGCAGCCCGTCCAAATGGGGACGCTCTCTTAAGATTACAATTCGCGTTTCATTCAATTTATTGTATCGATTTTGCGAGTATCCTATGGGTGCATTGAACGAGCTAACCCACTTCGGTAAATTTACCTCGCGTCAGGAGCTAAAGAACTTAAATCAGATTTATCTATAAAATTTCTCGAGACTACGCCGGCCCATAGGCGAGTTAAATTAATAGTAGCAAAACACTGCGGATGATAGAGTAAATCACATCCTGCGAGTCCGTAGCGTTGCAGCAGGGTATATCCAAGTGAATTTATGTCAAGTAATATGCCGAGGAGATAACGCTGTATCGATGATATTGGAGAACAAGTCAGGTCGAAGGACCTCGCTTCCGCGTTTAGGAAGAGAAACACTGTTGTCCGCTCGGTGGAGCGCATAATCTGTGTCCTTCGGCAGGAGTGACATCGATCTTCGAGGATGAGACGCGGGATAACTCGAACCGAGACGAAGCGGACCGTCTCGCGGACGTTTTTCCCTTTTTTCTCGATTTGCCTGGCTGTCCGTAGACGTTAAACGCGAGCCAAAAGAATGCCGTCCTCCTACCATCGATTGGATCTCTCATCTGGGTCAGGTTTGCCTGTCCCTTCCCCTCCCATATCCCTCCTTAACGTTCTCCCCCACCCTTACGTGCACATCCCTTTTATTATCCTTCCGCTACAAGATCTCGCGCCTTCGCGTTTGAAGCAGCGCTAATGAACTCGCCGGAGATACGGGCCGCGGTTAATCAACGAACTCCGAGGAATTCGCTCGATCACCGCCGTCCTTGTTCCTCGATTACCTCGTAATTAGCAACAATTTACATACCGTTCGAGGAAACGGGGTTTCCACTCGAGGCGCCGATTATCGGTCAGGGAAGATCTGTGTTACGCATTTTCTCTTCCTGCTCTAGGAAGTCTTATTTGGAAAACGAAAAAGGTACGCTCTAATATTGTATCTTGCCAATCATGTTATTTTGGAAATCGAAGGGATATTCGTTTTTCGTAGATTGTATAGTTGCCGTTTTATTTTATTCCTTTAGATCAAGGCTTTACCGTATCTATACATCGATCGTGGTTATTATTATCTCCATTTTTGATCCGTTACGCCTTCACAAGTGTTCCCAATCCCTAAACTTTTAAGCCAGTTTAAAGGTTATTGTATTTTTTCCTATAAATCTGGAAAACTTGATTGAGAATGGTACGTCGGTGATCAGTTTCGCGATAACAGGATTCCCGATATGAGCTATTCAGAACGAATTATCGGATTTTCTAATTTACCGAAAGTATCCTTGACATTCGTGGCCCTCGAACAACGAGTTCGCCAAGTTGAAAGTGTTCCCGCTCGCAAGCTTGTCCTCGCAAACCGCCTGGAGTAACTAATTTGATAAGTCTGGAGACAGTTTGCAATACTTCGTAGGCTTCGAAGTTTCGACTTTTCCTTTACGACTTGACGTTCGAAGAACTTTCTACCCCAATTTTGCAAACCGCAACGCTTTCAGGTCTCTGAAGCTGATATTTGTATACGTCTTCCTATAAGCGGAACCCGATTGGTGACGGGTTAAAAACTCGGTTAAAAAATGTCTGGAACGGAACACGAGACTCTGAGACGACAGTTTCAGATACTTTTCCGAATATTTGCAGTACACGATACAGCATCCCTATATAAACACGCAGGGAATTGCGCACTGGTAAATGGATTAAGGCTGACAACCGACTATGTACGCAGCAACTTGAGCTGCATTCCAGTTCAAGACTTATACGTCGAGGGCTTCCCAGCAACCACTCCGTCGGGTCAGAGTACACCGTGAATCGTTGTTAAACAAAAGGATGCGAATTTACCGTGAAAGATTCAGATCATCGCCGGTCCACAGGCTCTTTATACGTTCGTTGCGCTAAATAATGTACAGACATAGGTAAAAGCAACTGCTCGCATAGTTCGATGAATATTTCACGTACACGGTCCCGCAATCGTTTACGTTCGACGGGATGCATTAAGTATACCTTTCTCGGCTTAAACTTGTATACCGTCGGCCATTATTAACTATCGCAATTAGAGTGCATCCTACTACTTCGCGAAATGACGCATAAACCGCATAGCTGCGGTTGTTTCTTCGAATTTTCCTTAGCTTCGCCTCGCGCGCTGAATATAAAATTATGTACAAGAGCTTGTCGTACAGGGTGTCCCGAAAATGTTGTACCTCCTTGAAAGAGGCGATACCTCGGGTCGTTCGAAGTAACTTTTCCCTTTGTGAAACTATTTTGTCTAGTTTGAAGCATCGTATATTAATTTTTCCTGATACAATTCTTATCGGACTACGAGACGCGTCCGAAAAATCGTGCGAATTGAATTGCCAACCACCCTGTATACTTTTCGACGTAAGTTTAAAGGATGGAGGTGAGCGTAGCTAGGCTTCTGGAAACCACGAACAAGCAGCGAGATGTGTATCGCTGTTTTCTTATCGAGGAAAGGGAACTACGTTCGACGAGACAACGCGCATATACTCGCAAGAAAATGTGGGATGCTCGTGGACACGAGAGGGGAGCGGGATTAAAAATTCAACGCGAGATCCTGTACACGCACGAGGGTGGTAAAGCTGAACCATGGCAATAACTGATGGGGAATTACCATAATTTTCCATACGCGCCGCTGTCAATTTCCTGTTTCGTGCGAGCGTCGATACACGTCCAACTCTATTAAAAGTAACGCGGACCGTCGCGTCGCCCGTGTTATTCTCGCACGCTCGATCGCGGGGGCGGTTGCAAATTGTCGCTGTATCCGTGGCGCCGATTAATCGTATTCTAGATGCACCAAATCACGCACGATTCCATTAGGGTGCACCCTCGGGACCATATATGAAGGGCTCGAAAGACGTACGAGCTGTGATCAAAAAGTAAGGTGACTTTTTGAATTTCGCAGGATACCTTAAGAAGCTTAAAGGTTAGAAGTGTTTTGCGTGTTCGGCGAAGTTTGTTCCGAAACTGCTGAATTTTGACCAGAAGAAACGTCGCACGAGCATCGCTCAGGAACTGTTGAATATCGTCGACGATGATCCTGAGTCAGCCTCATAATTAGACCGCGGACTTTATGCATTTGTGACTTAAATTAACCCTTTGCAGTCGGAGCTATTTTAACTTGAAAATTAAACATTTTCTTCGATCTAGAATAATTCCATTTTTTTTTTCATTTTATGGATACGAAATTGATATTATACCTCCTACAATACTTGAATGTGTAGTAATTGATTGGATACCAACATATTTAATAATCCAAACGATATTGCGAACAATGGTACAACCATTTTTTGTGGTGACTCTGACTCGCCCCTCGTCTGCTAAGGGTTAATACGACAAATATAAAATTGAAAAGACATCGGAAGGATTTAAGGATACTGTTATATTATTTTCGGCTTTCGAAGATCATGGAAAGAGAAAATATAATTTTATTTAACTTCGGTCGCTTATTTTGCATAAAAATCTAAAGTCTAGTCATAATTGGGTGCCATACACTTGAAATTAGAATAACTTTTTCATAATCGACTTCGACGGATTAGCTTGTTGTATTAGTATTGAACAGCGAAAAAAATGATTCCTTGTGTGCGTGCGTATGGTTATCGATTGGTACGAAATGACTTGCGTTCCCTTTTAATGTCGCATGAATTGGAGATACAAGATATGTATACAAATTTATACGACGGTGAGTCATTCGCTTGGGGAGTTGATTGCAACGTTTCCAAACAAGAGAGTAAAAGTCAAAGATACAGTACGAAAGAAAGTACGTAGAAAGAAACAGTACAACATTTTCAACACAGCAATGTGTTTTTCTTGACAAAAATACAGGAGAATGAAATTCAGTGTATAAACAGTTCTCAACGGCAGAGGTTTCTATCCAACGGAAACATAGTAAATCGACAGCGGGTTACACGAAATTACATATTTATAATCGAGTATCGAGAATCCTAAACAAAACAGAATCTTGCTTTCTACGTTAAATTCTCAGTCGGTTAAGCATAAACTTTCATTTTATTCGTGTGCAAGTATTTTCTCATACTATAAATGCATGCAGATTTACAGTCTAACAAATTACGTTGCGAATGTTTATGCGCCTGCAGCTTCTAAAACTTATGTATCCACATTAGCATCGTATCTTACAAATTTCCATAAACACTTCGAATTTACTAAAATTAACTTACAAATATTTTCAATTAGCCTTTTCTTATCGCACTTGAAACCAGATAGAAACACGAAATTTCACATGATCGTGTGAAAAGCACGTAACTCGCTCTCGAAAGGGAGAGACACGACGACCTTGTGGCGCGCCTAATTAATATACGGGTCTAATATACCATGTAAATAAATTGAGTCTCCGTCGCCGAACAAATAAATAACTTGTCAGCGTGTCATCATACTTTCGGATGACACGGCGACAGTGTCTGATGAGAAACTCGCGTGATACCGGTTCTCGATCAACGTTAGTTAACACGTTACCGACCAGCGATTATCGCATAATTTTGAAAAATCTGTGGTACGTGGCTAAACACTTTTCAATGGAACCTTCAATAGCTACAGCAATATTTATTGCGAACCAACAAGTCAGCCTCGATAACGTGATCTAACATTTTCATTTAAAATTGTAATGCGAAAGAACATTTCTGTGCTTTCTTTTGGTACAGCACAATTATTCAAAATTGATTTTCAATTTCGCGAATTTCGTGCGCTTTGCACAACTTATATTTATTTCCCTAGTTTCCATTGCTTTACCGTAAAATTTATAATAGGATTTTTCAAATTAAATTCCGCAGTTGAGAGGTTAACAGGCTTCCGGTAGGTAAAGCGTGAACAATACAGGGTTAGGTGGCGACAATTAACCGAGCCGGCCTCCTCGGAGGCCGAGGATCCATGCGAGCAGAGGATTTCACGTCCGAACGAACGATCCGTACAGGTGCGCGTCGTTTTATCGACTTCCTGCTGCACCTGTGTTCCTCCTCCCTCCGTGGCGTCGCGGTATGTTAATTCCCGTCTTTCTACTCGAGGCTGGGCATTTGCGCCTTCGGGACAGCCTAATCGGAAGCAATTAGGAGCATCGTACTAAATCACCTCGCCGATCGTGTCGAAGCGTGAGTACCGAAGGAAGAGGAAACGACGACCCAGTTTACCAGCATCCGTGGGCTTTGCCCATACACGACGAAAATTAACTTACGCATCTATTGTGCCGTTATCGATAGCGTGCGCGCCATCAACAGCTAGGCTCCATGTTGTGTCGACAACTCCCTACTATATTAAAATGTCGAGTGTCGCTCGACGAAGTACAAAGGGATATTTTTCACAAAAACATGGACAAACTTCGGATCTTTATTATTAGTAGACTGCGGATATTTATGCAAAATAAAAACTGTCTGCATCGATTGCAAGAAACAGAAACAAAATTAAATGGTATTTCTTCCCTTAATGATTTCGATAGAGGAGAAATCATGTATCGACAGCTTCGATTTTTCAAATTTTTCAACAAGTTTGAATTTTAACACATTGCTACAATTTTTTTTATATAAATGCCTAAAGATCCGCAGTCTAATTATCAGTAATCATTGCAAACTTAAGTCTTAAGGGTGTCAATGGAGGGCAGTCTAAACGGACAAGGCTTCTCGTGAGTTTCGTTAGAACTATGTTTACCGAGTGTTCAAAGTACCTAGCTGTTAAAATTATCTGTAAAAATATTTGAAATTCGTTTGCCGAGTGTACAGGAGTAAGTATATTTACGTGATCATTTTATCATAAAAGCTCCTTTGGATTTCAGTGCTTGTGAAATAAATCACCTGGCCTGGGTCATTTTGAAGTATCCGGTAACTCCGTGTGTAGGTAAACCATCTTATAGGTCATTAAAATGGAGTCTAACGATGTCAAAGATTACAAATCCTTCAGCAGAGAACGGTATACACAGGACCCTTTAACATGTTCTAGAGATCTAAAGCTGTTCAGAGATTCGAGGACCCCCCATGAAACGACTGTGAAACAAGGATGCTCATGAAGCAGCGCTCTGAAAGAAGACACTTGACAGCACGAGTAGCCCTGCATATCAATTTCGACTACAATCTTCAAAGCTCGCAACGACTAATCACCAGGCATCTTTTCCTCTATCAATTTTATTATAATTACTTTTCTCCTCCATCTGGCGAGTTCGTGCTTGTCATAAATACAGGATAAAACTCGAACCCCCGGTTATTAAATAAATGAAAATCCATCGAAGCTCCCCGTGGATCGTTCGTAACGGCTAATCTGGGCTTCCAGAAGACGCAGAGAAAAGAGAAGAAAATCTGCGATCCAGTTGTCATCTCTTGCGTCTGTCAAAAAACGACTGCTTCGAGTGCCTGCGCACTGCGATGACGTTAAATAGCACGGACAGCCTAAGCTCGAACACGTCAGGGAAATATTAGCGGGCGCCTTTATAAACAAGCCTGCGCACGGAGGCAATAAACAAGGAACTTATATGCTCCCGTCAACTTTTACCGTCCGACATAAATCGCGGCACAATATCGTGAATAATGGATCATGGCTGATACGAGTATCACAGAGAAACGCCTCGCCTGCGGCCGACGCGACGATCGATGCTTTCTGCTAGCCTGCAGGTCGATGATAACCAGCCAATACAACGACACGTTCGATCGTTCGGGTCCCCCAAGAACTCGGATCTTAATTGGAGAAGCCGTCTGAGGTCACCGGCGTTGAGGTTGACCGATCGATTTTATCTTATCGCGGATCAAAACGAATTGGAAAATTTTCAGTTTATAATAACGCAAGAATTAGCCACGGAATCTCCCGGATGTCCATTTTATAGATAAATTTTAGCGTTTGTGTCCATTTCAAGAGCTTCATTTCTGCGTCGGCCGCAGCAGATCGCAATTGTTTCCTGATCGTTCGTTATCGTCCCATTCGTAATCCTTACGCGCGAAGATCTTGCGTGGAGTTACAATGAAAATATTCGCGGCTGGTAACGGTTAACACCTCGCTGCAACGGAGTTTGTAATCGTCCTTCGCGCGACTGATAGGATCATTAGTCATTCGCAGGCTCAGATTACGCATTCTTTTCCTATTACATTGCACGGTGATTGCTCAGCACCAACGTACGCTGTGTACCGACTTCTGCATTAACTGTTTACCGAGATATACTATCGACATGTCTCTGCAGAGGTCCCTGTAAACCGATATCCTCGAAGTAACGACCGGTAGAATCTATTCTACCCTCTTTTTGTTCCAGATTTCGAACGAACCGATCCACGCAATTCAATGTAGAAGGTGTTCATTTCAGATTACAGGTTCAACAGGAATTTCGACCGAGGTATGCTGTTGGACTGCCCGAAATCATGGACACGTGCAGTATCTGCATTGCACACCTGCACGCCCCATGTAACTAGGCTCCGCCGGGTCGCATGCAAAATTCAAGAACCCGACCGAGAAGTTCCCGTGTGCCTTACGTCCCTGCCTGAACCTCCGCCCCTCCTACATTTTCAAGGAGAAGGTCTAACCCTTCGTCAACGACCCTGTTAAACGGATATTTGCTTTATCCCGGGTCGAAAAACCAATCTCTTTCTTCCGCTGTGCCATCTTTATAAAAATCTTTGGGGAAGATCCTCAATTTACTAAAATTACAAAAAGTGAATTCAAATGGAATCAGAATCTGTTAACCAGTCTCAAAAATTGTGTGTAGGTTCTAAGATCGTTCGACTCGCTTGCAGGAGTTTATCAGTTGTTAGTAAAGTCGTTTGTGAGCTGAATAATTTTTAATAATAAACATTAAAATAAAAGAACCCATTTTTAGCACTTTAAAATTACAAAATGAATTGAAATGCAATGAGGATCTGATAACCAGTCTCAAAAATTGTGTGTAGATTCTAAGATCGTGCAACTCGCTTGCAGGAGTTTATCAGTTGTTAGTGAAATCATTTGTGGGCTGGACAATTTTTAATAATAAACATTAAAATAAAAGAACCCATTTTTAGCACACATTTAAAATTACAAAATTAATTAAGATGGAACCAGAATCTTCTAACCAGTCTCAAAAATTGTGTGTAGGTTCTAAGATCGTGCAACTCGCTTGCGGGAGTTTATCAATTGTTAGCGAAATTATTTGAAGGGTGAAAAAATGTTTAAAGCATCGAATTGCGAGAAAATAGTAAACATTTAAATAAATAGTCTCGTTTCTCGTACAAATTTTTCGTTGTAACATGTTAACTGCGTGCAAATATCACAGCTCTTGCGATGCCAAATGTTTCAGACTTATTGTGTGACGTATGAACTGCATCACATGATGCAACTGAATATTTTTGCTCGACTCAGAGCGAGCATGTTTATTCATTCTTTAAAGGAGCTATTCGCCGAGTACATATTACGCCGTCGGTATTTACGGATACGTTAGACACGTGTACACGCCCATAGCATTGAAAGTTTTAATATACCGCGAAAGACCCGTTCGCTTTTTTCGATTAGGAATAGAAAAAGTTTAAAAAACATGTCCATGAATATGCCTCTAGCGCAGCCGATTTGTACAATAAAAATAACAGAACAGCAACTATTTTCGTATTCTTTAAAGCCCCCAAGAGAAACAACGCCTTATATTTCGCATTACTTTATAAAATTTCTTAGCCATTATTTTAAGTAACAGATCTGTGGAATAATTCTAAATTAAAAATAGTGGAATCTGTGATCGCGACGGGTCCCGTAAACCTGGTGTTACTTCCGTCTCTGATCTCGGCCAGAAAATCGGACCCATCGAGGTCGCTGAAGTAGCGCAATCCCCTAATTTCAACATCAGAATATTCCGAACAGCGGTGTCTCTGCGAGCGCAATTGTCTAGCATATCTCTTTCCGGGATCGAAACAATCTCGTTACGGTTCCCGTTAATACGTGATCAGCCGTGCGAGCTTTCTGGGCCACTCGGAATGCCCCAAATGTGCCAGAAACGGTGTAGCTGGAGGGTTGCGAACGGGAGCACGGCCACTCGAGATCAAACCTAGCCTCGGGGGACTAACGACGATCTCGGTCCGGTCGTCGAAGCGACTCCTCGCGGAACTAACGACGATCTTTCCTCGTCAAAGCGGCTTACCGCGGTAAGCTCGTGGAGAGTTTGCGAACCCGACGAAGACTCCTATCCGCGAAGCCAACGCTTGTTGAAGTGGCCTGTCTCGCTTGTGGTTGCGCGTCGCGATAAACCGGAAGTCGCGGAAGCGTGCTCGACTCGCTGATGGTCCTAGCGTTAATGAAGTGCTATCTAGACAAAAAAGACCGGAAGAGAAGAAGGTAGAAAGGAAGGAGACGAAGACCGCGGTGCGGTTGGTCGCGTGTCGACACCGTGTCTTAGCCGGCTAGCGGGTTTTCCTATGCAAAAGGAAATGGGCGAGGGTTGCCAGGGTGACGCCAACCGACGCCCGACCAGGAAGGGTCGATACGACGTCGTCGACGTCACCGATTCGTTCTCGTACGCTCGACAAGACCGTCGACGACTCCACGAGGCGAGACTTTTGTTTACAGTTGGTACACCGGTTAAATCAACATCGGTTCAGGAGCCGGCAGTTCAATTCTCGCGAGCAAAACATCTTCTTTTTCCAAGAACCGAGTCGAGCACGCCTCGACAAAGCGAGAGGACCGGGATAACGAGCGGAAGAGAAACGGACGTAGCACACAGAGATCTTCTATTTCACGGGTACGCAAATACACGTGTACGCGCGATAAACGAATCCGGAGTTAAAGCCGGGTAATTCGCAGAACGAAAACAAGTCGACTTTTTGGGTAGATCTAATTCGGTTTCTCGATGTACAAATATTAATGGATAATCAATTGCTGAAAATAAAATTATATCCCATGTTTACCTTTCCCGGTCGTGGCTTCGCACGATTCTGTATCCTTTTTTTTTTTAATTGCCTGTTTAACCTACAACTATAAAATCTAGAACTCTATTGCGAGGCAATAACAATAACCTTTTCAAGAATGAATTGTTAATATCTTCCTCATTTTTCGTAAAACTTATAATAGAAACGTTTGCTCCGCGTTCGACGTGTACTTGCCGTTGCTTGATTTTAATCCCGCGCTCGGTCGGGGTTTTCTAAAACTAAATTCCGCAGTTAAGAGGTTAAGATCGTATGCACCTAACCGCGGTTATCAGCGACCCCTCTGGGTGTGTCGATGGTTTGGCACGTGTCTATATCAGGTGTTATAACCCGATATCTTTCAGGTTCTGTATCCCTCGTCTACCGAGACATTCGTCAAGCCGAAGGTTGGGAGAGCGGGGTTGACTCGTGTAAATTTAATCGTGCGGGTTTTAATTAAATTCGACTGTACAAACTACAGTACCGGCGAAAACGGGACTCTCCGCGAGTTTATCTTGATCAGACTCCCATCCCGGTCCGACGGTTTTTCGCCGGCGCGTCCGACGAACGCTACAGCACAGAGACGACGCTTAATTCCGCGAGCCCTTGAGCTTGACAAACAGGCTCCCCAAGCGGCGTAGGCTTGCTTCTAAATAGCTTGAACAGCGATTCGAGCTTCGAGCATCGCTGCCTGCCAATGGACCGTTCCTTTCGAATCGCATGACCCGGTGAAACAATTCAGGGAGTTTAATTGAAAGATGAAATTACGGGTCGCGTTGTCGAAGTGGTTGAAAGGGAATTGTTTCGATTTTTGTTTCGAACGAATTTCAACGTCTGCTCGGTCGTTTACAAACGTTTTTATGCATTGTTATTTTGTTTACCTGGCTGTTATTTATAACATAACAGAGGTATTTGCCAACTTTATTTCCGATCTTATCTTTCAGATTTCATTGTTCCAACGTTTGTTTGTTCGCGGAACTCTGCTAAATCTTGTTATTAAGAGCAGCTGAAAAGTTGTTTAGCGACCTTGACGACATATTTCAAGGTAATAACAATCTAATGTATAATTATTTATATAAAAATGGCACTGATATCACGATCTTGCGATTTCTAACAAGGTTAAGTAATAAGAAATGCAATCCCCCTACACGAAAATGAAATTACTATCCGAACGACGTAATAATTACCGAAACGTTCGCTTGGAACGAATCCCAACGATGCATCGACGACTACCTTTTTCGAGAAGAAGCGAAGCATAAAGGCACGCGGCTTTGGGATGGTTCTGGCGACAATTCCGCGTTCGACTTCCCTAAGAACGCGTTCGCGCAAATTCTTGATGCCTTCAACTGTGGCTGCGGTACGTGGCCGCAGGTTCCACCGGGACAAAAGACTTACGAAGGTCCGGGTGAAACGAATTTGTTGCGCAAACGAGCCGCGAAGCAAGTAATTCGAACAATTGAAGATAAAACCGCGGCTAATCGCGGCGGAAGTTCCGATCCCGAGCGGCTTTACGACCGTAATGCGTCCCACTAACCGGCGAAATATGCTCGGCAACGAGTCGACGGTATTGTTACGACTACGTGGAAGCATAAAGATAATAATATCCTATTCCATCGACCCCGCCGATCCGTATCTCCCGGTTCGGTTCGTCGTCTGTTCTCCTATTTAGAATATGCAAGGAAGAAAAAAGAACAGTGCCCTATTGTCTGGCTGCAGGAGAGGATAAAAAAAAAAGCGGACTAATTTTAACATGCACGAAACACAAATAGAAGAAACCGGAGACTTTCTCCTGCAAGCTATCGTACGATGTGGAACGTGGCCAGCTCGATCTGCCGTCCGATCAGATAAAAACTGGAAAAATGGAATCCCGGATTTAAGGTCAGATAAACGCGACTACTCGCGATACCGGTCGCATAAGCAGCGGGCCACATGGATTCTGGATGCACCTGTGACTCCGTGCTTACGCAGAAAAACAGGTTCGGGGGACATAAGGTCGAGAACAATGCTCGCTCGTGCTGAACGATCGAACGATCGTCCGAGACCCTGATGAACGTCCACTTGTTCCTCGCGAACGGTACCCGAGGAGGTCGAGACCCGATTCGTGAAATCAGACCATAATGTCGCGACTTTTATGCCGAAGAGGTTCATCATCTACCGCGAGCCATCGTGGGTCTGTGATTCGGCAATTAGTTGGAGAAATGCCATTCGTTAAAGATCATGGCCTGGTTAACTCTTTCGCTAATGAAGGAGAGCTCAGCCAGCCAATGTTGAAGGCGTAGGACATCCTACCGGCGAAGAAATGTTTCTTATAGAACTTGGATTCTATCGGAATTCGATCAAAAGAAATCAATCCAGGTGCAATGCCACTTTTATTATTAACCAGCACAAATATTATAAGTGACAAGATCGTGACGAAAAACTTAAGTACAGTAAAGTCGGGTTTACTGTCCTGGGTCAACACCGGGTTCTAAGTCCAGTGGCTACTCATTCCACTGCCGAAGGGGGCGATGATTGATCTCGGCTCGGGTATATCGGTGTAAACACCACGCATCGACTCGAATGAATCGAAACGTTCAACTTTCTTAATTTTCATGATTTTTTAAATGAAATTTCGCTATCGTATTTCTGGCATTTTTCTGACTAATATAAGACCAAACACTATATAATTCCGATTGTATTCAGTGGTTAAATCGACGATTCAAGTTTCGGTCGCAAGGAAGGACAGCGTATGGGAAAGAAAGAGACACTCGTTCTGTCCTTCTCTATGTTCGGACTCTCCTTTGAATTTCATTCTGAGCTTCTCTATGTTCGGACTCTCCTTTGAAGTAACAAAAATACGGCTGTTGGGCAGTAAACCCGACTTTGATTGGAAATGGGTGGTTAAATAAACTGACGACTGGAAGGACGTCGTATCGCATCGAAGGCTAGACTCGGAGCGAGGAGAAAACCAAAAGAGGCAATTCGGAAAAGTCCGTTGCCCACTTCAGATAAAAGCCACGCGATAAGTTTCGTTCTGTCCTTCTCTATGTTCGGCTTCTCCTTTGAATTTCATTCTGTCCTTCTCCATGTTCGGACTCTCCTTCGAAGTAACAAAAATACGATCGCAACACCAGGATTACTGTCCACCAGAAATACGGCTGTTGGACAGTAATCTCGACTTTACTGTAGATACCAAAGAAATAGCGAGTGTCGTAGAGATACAAAAATCGATATTCCATCGAGCACTATAAAATCCTGCCTTAAGTTGATCGATCTGAACAGACGTTGGCGTGAGTCAGTCCGAGGGAATGAAATTCGTGGAAAAAATAAAGACACGATAACGTTATTGCAATTTCCCGACTTGATGATTCGCGAAGGCGTAGATGACTCGCGCACAACTATTGCCGTTACAATCGCACTTGACCAGTAAATTGATTCCACAACCGTGCAGGAATCGACGAAATGTATCGGTAATGGAGAAGTTTAGACGTGTCAGCTGGGCGACATTGATGCAGAGGGCGATTTTCGAAACTGGGTCGGAGTTAGGTGCTCCTACGACGATGGAAAAATCGATGGTGCAGAAAGCAGTTTATTTTTAAGAAAAAAGTGTTTCGCGTTCCTTTGAGAAAAAGTCTTGCAGCAGATATCGCAAGAGTGTACAGATCTCTTCCCGTATATAATTTTATCTAGAACACATTTGTCGATGTAATATGTTTTTTGCCGAGATCGGAAGATGTTCGGGCAACGCGACGCGTATAGGTTATTCGCTGTGTTGACTTTGATACTAGTTTTTGACTGAAAAATGCAAAATTGTGTCACGTACGCGCGACGCAGTAGACGACGGAGATCAGGACTACACGAATACGTAATAGGTGGAAGTAACCTTGTTAAAAAACCATACGAAAAGATGCCGAGCAAGCGGAAAAATTAATGAAGAAAATCGTTGAGAGGAGATTAAATTTGCCAACAGAAAATGGTATATAAAATAAAATTGGAAGATTCGAATGTACCAAAGAGAAGATAGATCGAACAAGCACCGTGAAAAAGAAGCGAAACGATCCCATTAATATTCCGAAGGTCCCTTGTCGCCGAACAAAAGACGATCGTTAAAAATTCCAGCACGGGAAAAGTCATCGTTAAGTCTTTCAAGCCGACTCTGTACCAGATACGGCTGCACGCATCGTCTTTCTAACGAACGTCGAAAGGATCATCCCGACTAACGCTTCAAAAAATCATTCACCGGTGAGAAGCACAGTAAAGCATCGAACGAAATGTTGGATGAAAAGGAATTTTCTACGCAGGATACGATATCAAATTTTTGTTTTAAGGATTCCATCGGTATTCCGAGATCCAGTCTACCTTCATAAAAAAAACGTATGAACAAAATTGGTCAGCGAAAATTCAACGGGCTTCGACGATCCATTCAAAGCGATCCTCCGCTATTTTTTACTACGTGTGGTCTTTTCGGTAAAAGAAAAAGAAAGGATTTGATCAAGCAGCGTCACAGAAAACGATACGAAATATTTCGAAATATTTATAAATAACGGTAAACCGTATGCAGAACAAAGAAAACCTTTTCCACGGCGAACGGAATGGTATGAAGTTTTCAATGGCTCCATCGATATTCCAAGGATTAAGCAACTCGCACAAAAGATCGTCGATAAAAATTGCGTCAGATGGGAACACGGAAGGTCTCGTTAAGTCATCCGTGTCGATCCGGCAGCAGTTCCGCAGTCCAGATTTCCGAGCGATTTTGCACGGGAGAAGAGCGGAGCGCAGTGCCCATTTTTTCAGACGTGAGATGCAACCGGATCGGAGCGAAATAAGATTTCTGTAGCAGCGCGTGCCAAGTGCACACCCCCCTGAATATCTCCTGTGCCCCCTGTGCAGTTGCCCATGCTGCACCGCGCCCCAGTTACGGTGCTCGATGAAAGTGTAACTAATTAGACGCTTTCGAAAGTTCGCCGCTATGTAACAATGTTTCATCGGTCCGAGGGACACGGACACTCGCAGTCCGTCTCTGTCCGATAGTTAAACAATGAGCGAGAGGAGCTAACGCGCGGAGCGGACCGTGAAATGTGGATCTCCTGGTGCGTTCCATCGATCGCGGGAGGATCGGGAGGACCTGCTTACGTGGTTTCAACCTATACCGGATTAAATTCCTAATTTTCGCATCTGAAATGCGAAACTTCCAAGATTCGGTGAGGTATACGAGGCGTGAACAAAAGTAAGGTGACTTTTTGAATTTCGCGGAATACCTACAGTCGATTTTCGTTTTCTTTTTTTCCTTATGCTGGTACACTCGTCCCGAACATATGTTCACAGTTTCAGTTATATAGCATTTCTTGTTCGTTCGCGAGAAGCGTAAAGGTTAGAAGCGTCTTGCGTGTTCGGCGATTTTCTGCTGTCGAAAAAAAATGGATCAAAGAATTTGCATGAAATTTTGTGCAAAAAATGGAATTAAGTGCTCCAAAACGCTTGATACGTTGACAGTGGTATACGGTGAGTGTACACTGTGTAAAAAAATGTTTATAAGTGGTACAAGCTCTTCCAAGAAGGCCGAGATGTTAACGACGAAGGACAGAAGTGCTTCGAGTATTGGAAAAAGCGGTGACACAAGTGTATTATATCTGAGGGGGCATTATTTTGAAAGCAACATAAATATTGATGAATAAATAAATATTTTTTGATAAAAATAGAACGTCGCCTTATTTTTCGATCACACCTCGTACAAGGTGTGCAGGTTTTCCTAGCAAATAATAAATATTAGAAACGAAGTTTTTCGTTCATCTGTTGAACAAAACCGACGACTTACGTTGCACCGTTTCTACTAGCATAAATTAAGCCACACGTACGTGCGTAGTAGACGGAATAGTTTTAAACAATTTATTCACAGTTAACATGATTGCTACGAGCGTTACATATTTATGACGACTACCGTATCATATTTTGCATGACGAAAACCTAATTAAGTTTCTGCACATCGTTGCTTACGCTCGTTGCGTGTAACGTAATATTCAGAATTGAAGATTTTTCTTTGCTGAATTGTGGTTTATTTATTCTTCCCAGAAGATACGCTGCATGTACCAAAATATTCCGAGCATGAAGACCATTAGCTCGCGGTTCGTTGTGTTACAGCGCGCGCAAGATGTTCCATCAGATTTTTCATGAAAAAATTCGTCGAAAATGTGGGGTAAAATTTTTCAACCAGATTTTCCTATCGAGAGAATTAAATTTCGCCAAGTCCGCGTGTAGTCGTTTATTTCAGAAGTAGAACAGGTAGATCGCGAACATACACGAGCAAATCTTTATAAAAATTTTCATTTTTATAATTTACGTCCATGCGATAAATGAAAAATAACGCTGTCGTTAATTTTGTTTCGCGTAGATATTTTTCTAGATTTTATCAATTCCGGAGAGACATAAATGTCTGTTTCTTTAATCTCGATCGACAACTTGTAAATAACGTGAATCGATGCTTTCGGCGCAAAGTAATCGATCCTATATTACTCGCTAAGCAATTTTACAAAAAACTATAACATTTTTTTCAACGTTTCGATCTAGTTTAAGACCATCATCAAGAAAAAATTTTGATATATCATTGCGTCTGTAAAAATTACATGAATGTCTATGATGTCAGAATCAAAGACCAAAGGGTTTTGCATCGTGATTCGAACACTGGCAAAAGTTTGATTAGTACGGCGTACATTTGCGCAAGTTTACGACGAGAGGAGTCGATAGTTAACTAGGTTTCTACGCACGGTAGTGAGCAAGGTTAGTCAGCTTTACCTTTTCACGGTTCACGTGAACCTGTGTTCGGGCCTGCGAGCCGTAACAATGGATATCAGAGGAGATCGTGTAAATCCGCTCGAACAACGAAAACGGATTTACAAAGGGTCGTCGGGCCAACCCGAGCCAATGAAAATTTAATTGGGACGCGATCGTGGAATGCGTATAGGAATGCAGGGACATGCGCGTGTTACACGATTCCGAGACATGTTTGATTTTTAACGAGAGCGTTCAGGTTTCATAGACTAGTGTCAATTTCGTCTGTCGCGTCCGGGATGCTCGCACAAAATCCGCTCGCTATCAATCCTGTTCGGGAACAGTGTAACAGCGAAGTGTTGTATTTTTCCCTTTGAATTGATTTATGTAAGAGCGACTTTGGATCGAGATAAAAATCCTGTGACCCAGATAGGAAAATCGATGCACGCGATATTCTTCCCGGTGAATTCTATTGTTGTGATTGCGCTGTGGATTGTATGCATTTCATCGAGATACAGGTTTAATCTTTCTTTGACCTCGATGGAACGCTGCAAAACTGTTTCGTTCATTTCCTATTAAGTCGAGTAAATAGACTTTTCCCGGTATGTTTAATTTTCAAACAATACCCGTCGGCCACCGGATGTTTCGCGGAAACTGCCTCGGGCCGATTTGATTCCATCATGAAAACGTAAACATTCGATTGGCCGTGGCACTTTTGCGTGTTCTTTTGTTCTATCGAGTAAGCTGAAAACCTGAAGCGAAACTGTCGACGAATAATTTTGTCCAGCTAGCGCGAAGAGTGATCGAACACGGTATCGTGCACGGTAGCGGATGTCGGTGATCATCGGATCGGTTTTGCAACGCCGAAAGAAGGCAGTTCGTCGAGGAATTTCTGTGAGAGGCGGATCGCGTGGGCGTTCATCAACGACGAGTAAAACTGACCGTGATTTAGTCGGTCGATTTGATTCGTCCAATGGAGATTCAGCGAGACACGCGGCGCGTATGGCAACCGTGACCCATCTCGCGGCGCATGTGCAATTAGCAGATCGAACCGCGAGGACGCGTAAGAATACCACGTATCATCGATCGCCGTGCAGCATCGACTTCAGGTTTCGTCCCTTCATCGATCGAGCGTTTATTGAGAATGCAAATAGAATGGAAACGCGACGGGCACGATCGTGTCCACAAAAGAATGGATCACGCGTGGTCGAACGAGCTGGCATTTGCTTCTATACACGTTGCTTTCCCCCTACATTCGATTCTGTCGCGATCGCAACGGAAGAAGAGTGACCCGATTTCGCGTCACGAGACCCGTCACACGTGGCAGAGGGTTCGTTACGACGGTTTACTTAGAAACTGTCGTTGCTGTCGTTGTTTCGAGGACTGCCGCCCGTCAAAACGTGATGGCCGAATTGCTGACCGGAACATCGAGGAGATCCTTGGACGACGAAACTCTGTTCGCAATCGAGGAAACGCCGGTAACGACAAGAAAATACGGCGAAACGCCGGTAACGAAAAGAGAACACTCGAATCTTTACGGTTCAATGTCGGTGCGCGTCTCTATAGCTGACACAATAGCTTGTTGCATAATTAATGCACTGTCCAGAGCCATTTATTCGTCTCGCGAACGTTAGTCTTTACACTGTTTCGCCTAACGGGAGCAAGGGCAGATCGATCGAAAATCTTACGCAATTTTTTGACAATGTCGGTATTTTCACCATTAGAGAACGATGGGATTCTTACGGTGGTTGACATACTCTTTGGCTCTTCCACAAATGACTTGAAAAAATGTCTTCCAGGGTTCTTGTAAAGAAATTTAAATCGTTGTACCGCTATTTGGCTCTTTTGACTAATGAGTTTACCGACCTCTGACCAACATTATGGGACTCTCAGCAAACGTCTAATAACGAATAATATGTGTCCATGATAACGACAACTGTTATTCCGGCTACTTGTTTCAAAACCGAAATCGATAGGAATGAAATGGATACGTCGCAGGGAACGGGCCATGTATGATTTAGTATGTTAAACATGTAGGACACACGAACGAGATAGCACCAACGAAAATTGGTACAACATATTACGGTCCAGTTATGAATTGCGCGACCACGCTCGTAAACATTTTGAGAAGTCTTTAATTGTTTAATATAAATTGGGCGATACATTCGAATCAGATCTGTACGCAGATAATATCGAAACGGGTTCATTCTCGGCAAAATACATGTTTACCGAAAGTTATGTGAACTGTAAACTACTCCGTTACAGGGAGCTCGAAATTGCTCGCTAATTTTCAGTTGACTTAACATCGCACGACAAATGTCCTGGCTCGAAAGCTACTATTTTTCGAAGCAACCACTGGAATGTAATTGAAATATCATTTATTTAACACGTTTGAACGATGTCGAATAAATTTGTCGATTGACTTGGACCTTGGGAAATATAGAAAATTAATTCCTTAGAGTCTGCTAAATATAAGTGTTACGCCTTTCTTTTATGACAAAATGTAATACTACTCTTTTGTTATTAATATTTAAGCATTAAAGTAAATTCAAGCATGCGATAAATATAAATTTTCTTTTCCTTCGACGAAATTATTGAGCAAAGAAACAGGTTTGTCGTAACATTTTCTTTACGGTCGCAGCGATTGAAACATCTTTATCCCCAAAATTGTCGTAGAAGAGGAAAGAAAATTTATATATTTTGTATGACCACATTTATTTTAATACTCGAATATTGATTACGAACGAATCAAATTTTATTTCATCTGTAAAGGAAGGCATAACATTCGTATTTGTTAGACTTTGTTAAAATTTTCGTCACGAGTCTGTCTCATTAAAATACGGCAAGGGGTTGATCGGATCAGTATGATTTACTGTAGGCACGATAGAAATTCATGGATCTAGCCAAAGGATGTCAACGAAGCTGAGAGAGAATCAAGAAGAATGTTCGATCTTTAGGATCACGATCGTCTGTCAGCGGGCATCAGGTTCCAAAAGACTAGGCGCAGCAGAAATGAATAATGTCTCAATAAAGCGGAGCTGTTCCCCCGTGCCGAGTCGTAGAAACCCTCGATTTCCCTGTGATCGGTATCATTGAAACGGGGGAATCGTTATGTGGGTCAATTTGTTCCATCTAAAGCGTCCCGGCATCGATCGATTACGATCTCGAGCGTGATTTACGGGCGAGGATCCGCGAGGCGTGCAACCCCATAAGGAGAAACTTCGCGCGGTTGGATCGGCGGCTCGATCTTTTGTCACACTTCCTCGTGATCTCCCATACCGGTTGATATTTACAACGAAACTTTGGAGAACGTCGACAATATTGCCGCTACCAGGCCTTTCGTCCCGTCTAAACGGTAGTTTGCATTCGTTGTTGACATCGTTCGTGCACCCCAAAATAGTTCATAGCGAGGCGACAATATAACCTTTGTTTCCGGGCGACAACTTCGGAACAATGGCCAAACTCTGTATTATGTTATAGCGAGAAAAGTAAAACTGAACTGTGTAACTTACAAGTCCACGAACAATGTTAAAACGTAAGACAGAATCGAAATCGATATCGCTTTGTTAGAATTTAAAGTAAACGGAGAAGAAACTTAGATTTAATTGCAGTTCGTTTTAATTTGTTGACGCGAGTGTGCATTTGCAAACTTTCACTGTCCGAATATTAATTTGACATATTCTACTATGGAAAAACTGGTTAATTGCTTAAAGTAAACACAGTCCTCGAGAGAAAGAGAAGCATCGCCGTAGACTATCATTCTGCAAGTGCTAATTTATCATTTTTACCTACTAATTCTATGTTTTCTAGGTTACGCAGTTAATGATCTTCGCGTTTAACTATATCTTCGGATCTTCGGTAGCTTGAATTACACAATTTGCATGTCCATTACCGTGAAAACTGCATTAAATTAATTTCATGATATCAAATTATGCCTACACAGATGATACCGATAAGGAGATTAATATCGACCGAGTATCGTAGTACATAGTTTGTTCGCGATGTGTTTATTGTTCCGTATGCAAAGCAATACGTTTCACGTCACGCAGGCCGGCTTGTATTTTTTTATTTCATATATGTGGTTTGTACACGCGCGTGCAACAGTCGGGGAATACAAATTGTTATCCAGTTAATGGCTGCTTAACGCCCAAATGAAAGTTTTAAATTACGGGAAACGATTCGATCGGATTAAACGAAACTCTGTGCACATTGATTACAGCCTCTCTTATTGGGAATTAGCCTCTCCGCAATGAGCTGTTTATATTCTTCCAATCTGTATACGATTAAAACGTACATATGATTAAAAATTTTCTTTTCATATGTATCTTTCGAAAAAACAGACCATAATTGTGCTGAATTTTTAAATACGAATATGGAAATTTATCAATTTATTAAAGGGCAATCCAAAATGTTTTTTAATTTCTTAACTTCATCCCTCCAACACTTTTTGCGAACGATGACTACATGTATATGTACCTCTTTGTTGTATTTAAATTGGAAATATAATGCATGAACTATTTTTAAAAATAGGCTGAATCTTCGCAAACGACATTCCACGATACATTTATACATTGTACACGGGCGCTTACGTTACGGAATTCGTCGCACGAAACGGGACATAACTCAAAGAAGATTGAAAAGCATCTTGAAGCAATTTTAATAAAAATACACTCAAATGACGCTCCATGTCAGGGACTACAGCCTCCCACGAAGGTAAACGCGGTTTCCATAATTTTTAACGAGCAGAAAACGCTTCAGACGGATTAATGACCGACAAAATACCGGAGGAACTCGGCTGAAAGAAGACAAAATCCGTTTCAGCAGGCGAGCTGGCAGCATCGGATTCGTTTAAGCCGAAACACGAACGGTGACGCGACGAAAAATAATCGAACTCGACTCGGAGGTGGCGGATTAGAAAAATAATTCGGATTCTGCTGAATTCGAGAGGAACCGATGCTCTAGGGAGAATGTGGGATTACGTAAATTTGCATGAGTGGTGAAACGAATGAGAAATTCCGTATAAAATCGATCAAACAATTGAAAAGGCTTTCCCAAGCACTTAAAGCGATTTAAAGTTGAACGATAAAATAATAAATGA
>CM052195.1:8787144-8811258 GCA_028455805.1 Lasioglossum figueresi | reverse complement strand
CAGAAGAATTCGAGAAGTCTCGACTAAAGAGGCCATCTTTTTTATAATCTCGATAATAGTCACATTGGTTATATAAAATTCTGTGTAAAGGAAGATGAAGATGAACGAGTTAATTGCAAGACACCTGTACTTCAGAAGCATCGCTCTACCTTTCAGAACGGAGGAAAGCCATCGATGAAGTCATTATTGTGCAGAAGAGTTCGAGAAGTTTTTCGTGTAGTTGCTCGACACCGTTGACCCCCGAGTAAAGAATTCTAAAGTCCCCGCAGTTTCGAGGCCCAATTACAAGCAGCGGTCTAGCAATGGTTCCGCAATGGATGCAAATGGGCGACACGCCGTGGACGGAGACAGACATCGGTAGGAGAAAGGGAGCAAGGGAAATACGAGTGCAACCGCGGTAATTAACGGTTATAAAAGGCCGGCTCTCAATAAGCAGCCACGAGAAGTCCGGCGATCAGCGACGCGATCTCTAGAGCCAAGGCACGAGCTGACCTTTTTCTAGATTCACTTTCGCGAATATTAACCGGGGGACCGCGCGTGCCCTGTCCCGCTGGAGATTTACGGGGCCGACGAGCAAACAATCCCTATGCTGCGCCGATATTCAAGAAACAGCGAGCCGCGCAATTGCTATTTTAATTAGGGAAGACGTTAACGAGCACCGCGCGCGGCGTTGCATGATCCTAGACCTTTGAGCAGCGGGAACAATTAAAAGTGAACTTTACCACCTGTGGGACGCCCGATGATGTCACCGGCGCATTTGGCGAACAAATTATCCGGGGACGTCGACGACTGTAAAAATCCTCGGGTCGACAGGGTTATTCGTTCCGATACGCCGCTAATAGTCGTAGCGTATAGTCGAGACCGGCTACTCGATGAGAATTATTTGCAGAAACGTGACCGCGCGCAGCGGTAATAACCTCCCGTTCCGGGGGTCAGCTAATTAACCATAATCTCGATGTAACTCGCCGCGGCGATTACGCGGATCGGACAACACGCTCAGAGTTCGGTCGCCGGTCGCTTCGCGATCCCCGCATTTGCATAGTTTAATTGCACGGACAACCCTTTCGTCTAACGTAACTTCTTCGCTTTTACGACGCCCGTTCGCGGGCCCGAGCAACAATCACAAATGGAAATTCGTGAAGAACGAACAGGTCGTCAACATATATTTTCTGAGATGCGTTACTTTTCCTGTATCGTTCCCGATACAATGATTTTTATCTTTGTTTCAAATCAAATTCGGCCAAGCTCGTACAAAAGTATCGTCCGTGACGGTTTAACGAAGCGAGCCTACAATATAAATGATAGTACTGCAGAAAACAGACGCATTCATCCTTACGTGAGATAAGAGTTCTAATGTTGGTAGAGCTCGAGATAGAATCTACGCGAGTTTGCACGAACACGTGTACAGTTCATGCTTTAGATTTTAGATGAAAGCGGTTGTACGAGATAAGCGAACAGTCCAAAAATTTCAGTTTGTGCGACGTAGTGCATACATAGGTTCGAGTTATAATATACGTTTCCAAATTTTGTACCGAGACTTCCCAGTCGGTCTACGGAATTTTTATGTTCAGGTATGGCCCGCAGTGGAGGGGATATTCGTTTTTCTTAGATCAAGGGTTTACAGCATAATATTCAGAAATTCTGTGATCAGCTTCCGTTAAATTGTTTCAATATCTTAAAAAAGAGTTACGCGTTGTATTTACCGAAACATGTTTAAAAGCAAAGAACGTGATAATCGACAAATTAAATGCCCGCCAGTGACCAGTTCCAATCTCAAGTTTTATGTCCCTTAATTTCCTGATGCTACACGGCAATGATTTGCATCCTCATGAATAAGAATGGCACATCGAACTTATTTTCGCGTACGAAACGCGCAACGTAAATCAGAGACGAGTGTAGATAATTCACGTAACTTTCTTCTGTCAGGCTTACACGCGACGTCTTATTAATCTTGCTACATCGAACGCAATCTGTGTACGAGAAAGACTTTACCATGTACAAACGAACGAATAAATAAATTGATTAATTGTCGCTACTGCATCCGGAACAATGGCGGGGCAATTTGCGGGATCATGGGAACAAGTTTGAACGGCACGTAACTAATTCCCCGTGTTCCCAGGACAAGTTCTTCGAGACAGACTTGCCCAGGCAGATGAAAGCTTCTATCGTACGTGTAATTGCCTGGTTAAGTGGGGAGCTTCGACCGTCCGACAATTAGAAAGCTAACGAATAAAGATGCCACCCAAGCTTTTTGATCGCTCCCATCCTCTCGCGTAACATGCCGCAACCTGTCCCTGGAACTAGCCCAAGCGGCGTAATACCGAGCAATACCGTTCGATTGTCCAAAAGTCTTCCGGCATTTAATTCTTTCGTTTCTTCAGCACGAATATCTATTTCTAATCGACCGCTCGGGTCCATGACAGAGCCGGATTAAGTCCAGTAGCAGAAGTAGCAAAAGCTACGAGCCCCGCGCTTGCAGCAGAAAAAGCCCTGGCTACTATCAACAGATATTTCTGCTAAAAAAAAAGGTCCTTCATTGCGTTTTGTAACATTTGCTACGGACTACGGGAAAAATTATAAAATTGCCCAGGAAAGGACGTTACGTTGGACGAAATGGTTGACTATGACGCCATACCAAGCGGTACTGTTTCGAAGAGAAACCGTGGGCGGAAAAAGAAAATGAAAAATTTAAAAATTGCTCGAGCGATCGCCATTACCGCCTACCCAAATAAAACGACTTATTTTATGCGACGAAACGTACGACGTGGATCGGCATCGATCGGGATAAGAGATTTAGCAGCGAGGGTCTCGGAGGAAAGCGATCGTTGGGGAGCACGAGAGTTGTAGAGGGTCTGCCTACCGGTGGCCTCGATCTTTCTCGCGTTGTCACGATATAATTGTTATTACGTGTCCGTGAACGAGCACCGGGGTATCCCGGCAGACACCGTGGCGCTCGCGTGCACGCCGATCGATTCGCCGGGCATTGCTTCGTGCTAGATAACGTCTCGTCCGCTTATGCACTGCGGCGTGCTCCATTTTCCATGACTCACCCCGTCGATCCTGATTTTCTTTCTCTTATTGTTCCTCGATTAGTTACTTTTTTCTTCTCCCGTTTCGTTTCCCGCGAAAAGAACATGCCCGACGGGACCTTTTTATCGGGAAATCAATTACGAGGACCAGTTCGATACGCTCCGGGGAGACAACTTTTTCTTGTTTCCTCGTCTCGGAGGCTGTTGTCCGTGAACTTGGGACCGGGAAACGGGAAACGCGCGTGACGGCTGCTTTCAAAATAATATTTATCGCGCGACGGCGGCGGAACAGTGGCAGTAACCAGTTACGAATGACAAAAATAACGGACCGTGGGAAAGCAAAACACTGCGGATCCGGGATACGGAGTCTACACTTAAGTCTGACACACAAATAAGCACGTTTTACGCGAGGTTCTCGGTAGACGGAGCACGCCGAGCACTCCGACCGAGATTAGAACGAAAGTCGGAACGGGAACGGTGGATGCTGAAATTTTCGGCAACGCGGCAGCAACTCGAAACGAAGGACGCCATCGCCAAATGGAACACTTTACGTAAAACTCGGGGGACCAGATGCATGTTCTAGAACCTGGGTCGCGTATCTTTCGCGTTCCACCGTTTTTCAGCTAAACGGCTGGAACTTTACAACACTCGCGGCGGCGTTGTTTAGAACGCATTAATGAAAATTATCTAAAAACACTTTGAAATGCGACAGTACGTGAAGCGAAGAGGATGTATTTGTGCGCAGATAACAGACCACTTAATTCCGGGACGCGTAGCGGTTACCAGAGACTGAAGTGCATCGGTAAATTGCACCTAAGTAGTTGCACGTCACACGTAGCGGGGTATAATCAAAATTGTAGGATAAACATAAACGGAATAATTGACGTCCGTATGAAACATTGCGATTCGGACTTGTGAGCAAAGAGTGAAAACGCTTGGCTTTAATATGCAAATGGTGAGAGAACTGCGAATTTTATGCATTCGTGAAAACACGATTAAATGAAATACAAACAAAGATACGGGCCGTAGTTTGCCGATCCTCTGTGTTAAAACATTTTTAAAGATGACCTTCCGTTTGATTTGCAGATTGGAACAACTAAAATTGAACGAAAATATTTCTCGCGCCGTCGGAGGTAGAGAAAATCATAGGGTGGCCCGTTGTAGGCGAAACATTCTGTATAGCAGACCTATTTATTGTTGAGAAACGAGTGACCCGGTATACGCTGCCAAAGGATTAATCCGTAAAAATGACTGAAAGTGGAATTCCCAAAGGCAACGGTGACTAGGGGTGCACGTGCACCAAGATGATAAGACTGTGCTTAATCACAGAACAGACAGCAATCCGCATTCGCACAGCACGAAACTGCATTGACACTGTTCGCCGTCCAAATAAGTCGAATCGAACGCGCGAGAACGACGAAAAATCGTTGAGAGCGTGTTTCCACGAGAACAATCATCGACGCGCACGTGCACCGGGGCAATTGCAGGGAACCGAATCCCGGAACAAACGAAAACCGGCAAGAATTTATTCGGCGGTGGTTTTATTGTATCGTGGAATTATAGAATGTAGAAATCCGTCGAATACGCAACGCGTACAATGAATAGAACAGTGCATTGTGGGCGGACACGCGTTAGAATATCTGCATAGAAACCTTGTAAAGTCTGTTCTCAAAGAGCCGTGCCTGGGAACACGTGGGCTACGATATCTGGTACACGATAAAGATTTCACCATAGATCGAAGCTAGCGCAACATAGAACGGTAGCTTTGGCTAGTCACGATTCGTGAATGAAATCCTCGAGGATCGCTTTGCGCCTCGATCAGCCTGGCCGGCGAATCACTGACTCTCGATTCGATCGGCCAGACGGATTATGGATACGCGTGGATGTTTGCCGATGGACAACCTATCGGACAGCCGCTAAAATAAATTTAACTTTCAAATTGCTTCGGGGAGCTTCGTGCGAGAGCTTAATTATGCACACCGCAATGTTTGGATATATTCGAGAAGAGTCAGTTTGTTCTGTTGACCGATTTGGTTGCATCGTTTTCGCGCCGTGTTGTTAAAATAATATTTCCATTATTCGGTAGGCGTGCATCTAGAAAAAGTAATTTAAGGTAACTTTAATTGTTTATTTAATTAACATTGAATTTATCGAGGCTATTTTCTTTTAACAATGTCTTACAACTTCTCAAACTTCGTGACATTGTATTCTTAATTTTCCATTTAAGGACAATGGATCAGACCTCTCTCAAGGGTGCAATCAATTTCCAGGCGATTAATGACAATCTGCGGCGGGGTGAAATTTTCAAATTACGAATTCCTAGTGGTACTTTTAATCGCAATTAACTCGTACCGGCGCGACCGACGTTAGCAGAAGCAAAAAGACAGTTACGAGTCTCATAACTTGCACACCAGTGTACAACGGCCATCGGAATTGTTGGTTGGAAATAACCGTGGCGCACCGTGAAAAACTGCAATCGGTTCTAGATGACGGACGTGACGTCACTCCTGTGCCAAATACTTGAGCTGGCATGTACCGGAAGTCGTTATTTTTACCGCAGCTCCGTTATTTCTTTTTTTTTTCCTCCTCGCGGACCGCAGCGCGAAGATTCACGCTGGCGCAACGTTTCCTCGAGCGTGCCAGCGTGAATCAATGAAAGCCTTCGCTCCTTTTCTGCCCGTTCTTGCCGTCCGTCGTCGACGAGAACCGTATTGCTTTACGACCCACATACTTCGTCCTCGTGACATGTCGTTTCTCCAGGATTCGACGGGAAAAAGAGGAAAGAAACGGAAAAGACAAACCGATACCAATCGACGCGTCCGCGCGTCGTCTTCGAACGCGAATGCCGCATAATCATACGTTCCGCGGTCTATTTCGATCATGCGCCGGTCATTCAATCTCTACGCCGATGAATAACTGGCTTCTCGAAGTACCCGCATCGAGATAATTTAATCGAAGCGCAAATTCTGTTTAGATAGGCGCTAATCAAGGATTTCCTGTGCGCTCCCGAGCGGAACTTTTGCAAACCCGCATTTGCACAGGTAAACGATTTTACAAGACGCGTTCGTGTCGTTAAGATGTTTTAGTTGTTTGCTTTCAGTCCGATTTAAAATATATTTCTACTTAGAATATACGTTATTTAAACGGGCTTGAAATATTTCTAGTGGAGGTGATAGCGAAAGGTGTTTAATTTCTAATTAATGTTACACTCGTGTTGTATTTCCTTGTAATTCTAATTCAAACTACAAGATTTAGATTAACCATCGTTTTCATTGCGAATTAATTTATATTTCCGTGAATAAGATTACCGTCAATGTGCGAATGGCGTAAAAATACACGCAACGTAATCGAGACGCGTTTGTACGCGTAAGCGGGCCAACGACCAATTGTACGAACGAAACTGTACTCCGTAAAGTATTGTTTCAAGGTGATAAAAAGTTCGTTTTCAAAAGGCGGGACGGCGGGACGCCGAAATCGCGAAAAGGCAGCGCAAGAAACTCGAGAACGCTTTTAACGCGAGCGTCTCGAGACTCGACAACTGCAAGGTACGTCTTCATCCAATTAGGCCCCGTGTAATCGGCCACGTCCAATGTAATTGACCACTGGCGGATACCCAGAAGTGTGTCAATTCAATGTCTCAATGACACGCGTCACATTATTGTGTGAACGTGGAGCAGCGTGAGTCACCACGAATTTGCGCAGGTCAGATCGATAGGACGATTCTTTTGCATTCCGTCCTCGGCCGTCATTCCGGAATCATTAAACTTTCCAATGACTGGTTTACTATGTCCAATGAAAAATACGCAGTGTCACTCGTAATTTTCAAGTGGCTTTCGTATTTTAACTCTTTCGGTAGAAAACGCGTCGAGTCAATTTTTGTTTGGCAGTTTCCCATGGAAACGCATCGGGAATAATTATTGCAAATATTATTTAGCACCATTCGAAGGATATAAAGGAGCTTTTTAATTATGAATACGATCGAAACAATTTACCGCGTGACTGTCCTCGTACATTTTCATCGCATTTTCAATCGCATGTTCGTCTCCCGTGTTCTGCAGAAAATTATTCATAGATGCACAACCTTCGTCGGAATCACGCCGCCGTTAAACAAACCGATAACACTGTACGATTACGCGGAACGATGGGTGAGAACTGAAAGTCAACAAAAATACCACCACAAATCACGTTAATCTTGCGGAAGTATCAACTCCATCGCACCATACGATAACGACCTCTAAACGATCGAAGATTGTACGTCGACGAAGAGGAATTACGAGGGGCTGTCCACTCTTCGACACTCGTCACGGAACAATCGCGCGACAAGTCGGTCAGAATTTTTGCATGACTGCGTGAAAACGATCGTCTCGGAGCGGCCAACTCGGATCGACGATTTATGATCCAAAGTCGCGTTACAACGATGCTAGGCTGTTCTTGCGTCAGTCGTTGAACGCTGACTCAGAAAGTGACTGTGCACCCGTCGTCGTCGGCGAGATGCACCGTTGTTTTTCTTCGCCGCGTCAGCGCCACCGAAAGTGCCCCAGATGTCCTGTAGATTTAAATCCGGTGGCTTGTTTTACGACATCCGGTGTTCAATTCCATCCCAGCCGGTTTCGTTTAGGTTCGCGGAGCGGCTCGATCGTTTCCAGGTATAAAGTAACGAGATCTCGTCGATGCCGGCGTCGCAACCCGTGTCGCATGACTCGCGTGCAAATCGGAAGCATTGTCACATGAAAGACTTTCAACGACGCGCTACTCGATTGGTGTCCAATTTTAGAATGTAAACGTAACGATGCTTGTTGATCTAGAAACACCATGATAATCTACAAATTCATCGTACCGGGTGAATCGCGAGAAACAGGCCACCTACATAGTTCCGTTAGGCTCGAAGACGGAAGAAAATGTTAGAGTGAAAAGTTTTACCGTTGAAGGAGGCAAATATGGAAGTCTTTGAAGGACGTCGATGATTTTTAAACGGCACCATATATTTTTAACTTCGCGGTGTCGTAGCCGATGTCAAGACGAGCGCGCTATGACCTTTAGAAGACCATGAAAACTACTTTTCGGTCTAACATTGTCTTCTATTTTCGAGCCTAACGGAGTTATTTAGACAACTTTAACGTACAAAGCTGACCATTAAGATGATCTCCACTTTCCATTTAGATATTTCACTTTAACTCGACGTTGATCCGATTACTGTGGAAGTTCAACCTAAAATTTCCATTATCGGCTAAACGAAAATTGCTTCCGATTCTAAAACCAGCCGAGCGCGTCGAGCGCCTGAACCCGTAAACTCTTGCGCGAAAATAGTCCGACGGATTAGCATTTCGATGGAAGATCCACGGATGCATAATTTCGGGTTAGCCGTGGGTGGGAATTGTCGGGGCAACTTTTTCTTGCAACGGGAATTCATGAATGGCTAATTCCAGCCACGATAATCCTGCAGAAGCGAACTATTTCGGCGATGCACGTGGTCTGAGCGGAAGAGGAAAGACGGAAGATGGCACGAGCTCCGCGGACAGGACGAGCAGAAAAGTCGATGACGCGACCCACTGTGTAGCATGTATGTACATTGTACACCGTAGATACATGGCGACCGCGCGCCGGTTGCATCACAAGTGGGATTAAATCGAATAAGCAATTAGGACGAGCGATGCGATTAACCGAACGTTTTCTGCCGTGACCTGTAGGGCTTCCGCGCTACCGCGATATCTGGAGAAGTCCCGTGGACTTTTTCCTTCGGAAACAACCTGTTCTTGCTCGCGTATTCTCCTTCGCCCGACGTTTTTCATCCAGCGATCGATGGAACGTTGCGTCTACCTTCGTTTCGCACGCGCCACTGTCCTTGCCCTTTGAACAAGTACATCCACCGAAATCGGCTGCGTCGTTTCACTGGCAAGTTTTCGAAATTTCTTCCAGCAGGACTAATCACGTTATTTATTAACCGTGTGGAAACGACTGGAAAGTCAAAAATACCGAAAAAGTCGCGGCGCTCGTAGTTTACTTTGGTAGTTTAATTCGTACCTCGAAAATACACGCAAAAGGTCCATTTTACGAAGAGACGATACAGGACCAACGTTGAACCACCACGCAGAAGAAACAACGACCGTTAACCACTTTATTCACCGAACCAAACGAACGAAGACAAACGCCAAGTTCGCGTTGTAAACTCCAAAGGCCGCGATAAAGACTTCTGACCGCTACAAGCAACGAGAATCTCGCTGTTACCAAGCTGAAGAATCCCAGCGGATTATTCCGGAAATTAATAATTATTTCCCAGACAAAGTACACAAAGCAAGCAAGCTGTACAGCCTTCGATCTTATCCCAGATTCGCGACTTCGACCGAATAGAATAGTAAAAGCGGCGTGGAAGCTAAAGCGTTCGTGGAAGGCTTGTCGAACAATCCGAGAACTGCTCGATGGAGGAGCAGAAAGCGGCGTGCAGTGGCGTAAGAGGTCCTGTCCTTGGAACAGCGATCACTCGAAGACGAAAACACGTGGAGAGACCTGGTTGAGAGGATCGACGAGACGTCAACCAGAACACCGCGTTGATGCGAGAACAAAATGAAGAGCTGAGGAGAAGCCGGAAAAGCGGTGGTGAAAAAGCTTTGTTCCTCGAGCTGCACGAAGCGTCCGCGACAGCGTGCAAAAAGGAAGCGTGTTACCTCGAACGATGGTGGTGACGGGCCAATCGGAGGCATCGAGCCTTTTGCAACACCACATGTCGACTACGATCGTCTCGAGGAAAAATCGCGAGAATGCGATTCGGGAGAGAAACGTGGACGATCCGTGCGGCGCGGCTCGTGCGTGGAAACGCACACAGTCGGTTTCCACGATCCGACAGAGGGGAGCGCAGTGAACTTGGCGTCGCGACGGAGCACGGCGCCGGCAAATGGCGTCTCTGTGGTCGATAGGCACGTCGCCAGGCTGCTTTTCTCCCTTACACGACAACGCCGATCGAAGTTCGTATGGGGAACCAGAAGATGGTGTTGGACGAGGGTTGCTCGCCCCTGCTAGTCGCTCCGAAGACCTTGACGAGTGGCCCTCGCTTTCTCGGCCGCCGGCTCCCCACGACGCGACGTCACGTCTTGCGCCATCTTTGTGACGTCAATCAGATCTTCGCGAAACCGTGCGCGGGATCGATTCTTTTTTGCTGACGAGAGGGATGATTCTCAAGCGGGATTTATGAACTCTTCCGGAGACTGATGGAAGCTTCGGCACAGATAATTCGCATAATCGTGAATTAATTATAAGAGACAATAGAAAGATTCACGCGTCTGCAATTAAAGTATCTACAAAAATATAATATATTTTACAAAATTCGTCCGAGGGTTGACAGTGTTCGCGGAAGGTGTGCGTGAACCATACGCGTTAAAATTTTAAAAATTGTTGAAGGGTTAAAACTGGATACGAAGGGTGGTCACAGCTATATTTGTCAGATTTATGGTAGCGAGCGTTCGATTAACTCTTGAAGGTTCTTCTAAGCAGTTAGCGCATAAAGTGCAACGATGGCACGTGAGGACGTCGAAATCGATCGTTTTTCGAGGCAATCGTGCCTCCAAGGTGCTCTATTATTTGCGCACGGTCGTTAGGAATTCAGCAGCATTCGGGTCGATCGTTTCCCAAATCCGAATCTACAACGCGAGAAACTTTGGTAGCGCGTTTAAATTACCACGATGGGGTCAATCGAGCGTGCGAAGTCGATATTAACCTCGCGGCAGACCTTGCTTTCGTAGCTAATCTGCGCGAACGCGGGAGCCCTCGCAAGTACGCTCCTGAGGCCTCGAGACACGGAGCTACCGCGGTCGATCGATCGATCGATTTATGGGTCCGACCTCGCCGCTTCGGAATGGATCCACCTCCGCGAATCTCGGGGAATAGCGAACACGACGATGGGACCGGCTTATGCGAGTTTCGCCGAGATTCTCATCCCACGCTGATAACGCTGATACGCCGCGCCGCACCGGTCCCTTGACCTCGAAAAATGCTAGCCGTTTCTCCCATGTTAGGCGACCTAACACCTCCGAGACCGCCTATCGAAATCTAATCGGTTGCTTCCAGCTGGAGGAAGCGTCTCGATGGGACTATCGTTTAAAGAGACTCCGAGCGTGGTTAGCTCGCGGAGTACGATAACCCGAGAACGTCGTAGATCAACCATCCAGTCAAGATGTCTTTGAAAAGAGAGGAACACAGATTCCCGTATAAAGTATACTAACTTTTGTACGATGCGATACGAATACACATTGGCTCAAAATAGCTGGCAACTGGTTCGGAGATTCTAGCTTTTTTTTATTTAATTAGTACATACTTGACGCCATCATACTCGTTCAACAGTATAACAAGAAAAAACGGTTTTAGTAGTTTACAAAGTGAGTTGAGGTACTTAGAGAGGCTTAAGTTCACAAATTGTCGTTTTTCATATATTTCGGAAGAATCTCGTGTTCGTGTAAAATCTGATTCTAAGCGGAAGAATTCTAGGAGGATTAACTTTTGTACGATGCGATACGAATACACCTTGGCTCAAAATAGCTGGCAACTGGTTCAGAGATTCTAGCTTTTTTTTATTTAATTAGTACACACTTGACGCCACGCCATCATACTTGTTCAACAGCATAACAAGGAAAAACGTTTTTAAGAGTTCACAAAGTTAGTTGTGGTACTTGGAGAACTCAAGTTCACAAATTGCAGTTTTAACTATCTTACGGAAGAATCTCGTGTTCGTGTAAAATCTGATTCTGAGAGGAAGAATTCTAGGATGATTAGTTCCGCGGATTGTTATCTCGAACGAAACGAAGGTGATCGGAGTTGTTGCCAGTCCGAGAGCTCGCCTCTTCATCTACCAGCTGATGTGTTGAAAGGGACAAGGTATTGTTGGCATTGTGTTGCAATCTGTTACCAGGTGTCAACGCAACATTTCGATGTTATCTCGCGAGTGATGCCTAACTATGCCATTCACGTTTGCGAGAAGATTTGTTGGAACACCGAGAGGTCGTATTTTCTTCCTGCCTTCGAGGTTCCATATGCGATCCTCGCAGCAAGAAGGAACGCGTAACGAATCGACTGTTCCACATTGTGTATCGACTTTCGTCGACGGAATAGTTTCGGAACATTATTGAATGCGTTTTCTCGTTGCTAGGAGGTTGGATTTAGCGGAAGCAATCGGGCCGAACGCATGCTGCGAGGCACGAATACAGTAAAAATAATACGCGCCGCCTTCGTAACCCGAGTAATCGATAACCGAGGGAATTGAGAGTAATGGTACACGATAGGACAGAGTGGATCGGATATATAAAAGGACTCTGAAAGGACGCGGGTGCGTTCACCTCGTCTCATCCCTGTCTAAAGCCAGTCAGTCTCGTGTCCACGTGCTTTTATGGTGTTTCGCATCTGGCTGCCCTTATGGCGCTCCTCGGCCTGTGCGTCTAGCTCCACTCGTCCCGAACTTTTTCTGAGATCGCTGTCTCCGATAGCGACGTACGTGCAACTATATCATCGCATGGAGTTGTCCGTCTTACATCGAAGTTTACGGACTCGGACACTCTGTATTTCTTGATACATCCGACGGTTTATTTGCTGAATCCTATTGCGACCCGTGCGGCCGTCTATCAAGCCTCCGTACGCTCGCGACGCGAGCGATTCTGTGAAAGATTCTACAGCAAAAGTATTCGTTATATATTTATCGATTCATATATATCCTGTTTTAATTTCGGTGATCCGGGTCTTTGTTGGAACAGACAGAAAAGGGAAGCAGCATTCATACTTGTCATAAGCGCATGCAAATTTGCAGTCGCGGAATGATTTAAAATGTACACCTCCCGGAAGAACAATTTTCGACGAACATTTAAATTTAGCTGAATACGAATGATTAGAAATAAGGTGGAGCGAGGTAAGTTCGGAAACGGAGCAAGCGCACAAACTGGTTATTTTCATTATAATATGAGCGAAATTTCTCTAGCTTGTATTTATTAATGTACTATAAGTTGATATGAACTATGTGTTTTCCTAATTGAATGCAATAAAATGCAATAAAGCATTTTATAGCAGGCTCGTTAAAACGCTGATGGCGCTCTTCTACTCTTGTTGTCGACATTTTGTACAATATCATATCAAACTGAAAATTTTCAAGAAATATTCGATTCCTACGTAATATTAATTCGCCAGGAATAACTGTGCAAACGGTTTGACACCGACAGCGTCAAGTATTTACGTACCAGATTGAAAATACATAAGTTTAAAGTCCAACTTTACAAAAACCAGTCTGCGTTTACCCCGCTTCACCTTAATTCTCATTGGGCAATTCGATAATTCTCCGAAGCTCTCGCAACATCCCATACCACTGAAAATAGCAATTGCCGTCGGCCGACGTGCCGGCAAATAAATTTTCAATGCGCCCTAACAATCCAGACGTCGAGACGGTACGAGCTTCCGCTCGACAACGGATTTAAATATTCCATCAACGTTACAGGACCCAGCAGGGCTCGAGTTTCGATGTTACAGAAGCGTCTGGTCGTTTGCGCGAGGAACGAGGAGAATCTGCCGGCAAGACGGGATTAAACGGGAAAATTACGGGTTTGCAGTGGACCGGTAGGCCTCGCTCGGCAAAAATAAAGAAAGCAGAATCACCGACATCCCAGTGGATTCCACGGGTACGTAGCCCTGTGGTCAGGCTAATTTATTGCACCCGCTGGACGCGGCCGTAATGATCCTCGTGCCGAAATTCTCGAACGCGTCCCCTTCCACTTCGGCGTCGATGTGCTCGGGAGAAAAAAAGATCGAAGAACGAGAGATAAAAACATCCAGGATACATCCTTCCGAGCGAGAAGAACGTCTACACGAGAAAAACGTAAGCTGGGAAGGAGGGAATCGTGGGAGACGAGCTAGATAGCAGCGCGAAGATGCGACCGATAACGACGAGGAACGGAACTCGAGTCTCTCCTTTCAGGGAATTCAGTCGCGAGAATTCTGGGTAGACGATGGAATCCGGGGAAGAAAAACTGAGGGAAGAGGACTAATTGAACGTGGACGAGGAGGTGCCAATTATGGAGGAGCCGGCTGACGTTTTCATTTCCATCTCGGCTGAAAAAGGGAGGAAGCGCTGGGTCCACGAGGAGCGGGAATTCGCCACAGCCGTGAGAAGAAGCTCGCGCAAATAGTAGGCCAAGGGAAAACAAGTAAAGCGAGGCGGTGCTATCGATCGCGCCGCTAATTGCGAATTTCTTGTTGGCCAGGTGCGCGCGAGCGAGAGAAAGAGAATCGTCGATAAGAGATCGGGAAACCGAGCCCTGACGCAACCTTATCCGGTCTCGTGTTCGCCCGTTGCGGATCCGCTGCTTCGAATGCCGGTTATCTGACAAAATTCCGCGAGGATCGTTCACCGTGGCTAAATATACCGGGCGAATGTTGCATAGTTTCGAAGTGGAATTCAGCGTGCGCTGAAACACGCGGAACTCGCCGGTAAAGAGTGCACACGCGAGAGTGCTGTTCGATGCCGAGATCTACAGGCCGTTGCGAATTCAGTGGCAAATATCGCGGCAATGGTTTCGAGACATGTGCACGGTAAGAAACTGAACCTGTCCACGCTTTTATAGGCGTAGTCAGTCTTTTATATGCGCACATATAAATGAAAGATTTAATATATTTCAAAAAGGTGATAATTAAAACCGAATGAAAAATCGTGGGTGATTTGTGTCACAAGTTTATACGATCAGCCTGCTCGTAACTCAATAAAATCTGTACACGCGTTCAAGCGAGTCTATTTCGAAAGGCTGATTGTACTTCTCTACTGGCGATCACCGAATGGGCACATGATACGACCGTTTTTGTCATTTTTATGTCGTGAAACCACTTACGCGACACTTATCGGACAATATAGAACGGCTTGTAATATCTCGTTTGCGGGGAGAACCCTGGCTAGTTCTCGTTTCGGCTCGATCGTTCGATCTCGAACAAATTGGCGCGAAATAAAAATACGCGAGCCCCTATCCGCGGCTAACGGACAATGAGTGGCAGCGTGTCGATCGCGGGAACAGTATCAGCTAGGAACGCGGACTCCACCGTGGAAGTCGTTTGACGAGGTAGTTATCGTTCGTAAATCGTCATTACTGTTACAGCCCGTTGCAACCTGGCTACCGGCTCCGCGTTTTTCCGATCTTGCCGGCTGGTGTCGCGATAAAGTCTTGTCTGGATCGCGGACGTTTACCATAATTTATCCGGTGCCCGGGGATCTCGTCTTGTTTCGCGCCGATACGGATCTAGTTTAAACCCCTGTCCGCGGATAGAGGATGAATCGATCGGCGAACAACGACCTATGACAGCTGCAACCACTGCGAATAAATTGTGTACTCTCAGGTGTTCGGTCGAACAAGAATAGCAAAAGATATGCTATACGTTCCACAAATCTTAGATGCCAGTAGGAAAGAACTATAACTGGAGAGAATAAACTCCACACTGGTAATGCGAGAAGCATGTCTTCAGCAATTTGTATTGACGGAAAATAGCTGAGGTTTAGCTGCGGTTTGTAGCTCAATTTCTCCTAATCGCCAGACCCTTTAAAAAACAAACTTGATGAACACGTTTTTGTCCCTACTCAACGTTCCAATGATTATCAAAACGCTCGTATAAATTACAGCTACGCGGCATGATTAATTCCGCGGTCGAAGATCGTCTTGTCCTTTTTCCCGCGAAAAGTGACCGAGCCGCTGCTCGCGCGTACAGGATTGCGCGTATGTAGATTACCATCGCGGGCAAATAGCAAAGTTTTAATTGGTTGAATGAAATGAGCACGATAGATAACATTCCGCCGGTCCCGCAGATGCCAAAGAAGAAGAATCGCAGGGTGCGCGCGGCGCGGGTAGCAAGAAGTGTAATTTAATCGAGACAACTGACGCTCGTTCGGTAATTCAAGGTACATGCTTCCTCTAAAACAGGATCATTATATTATTAGAGTTAGCGGACGATTGCCTGGAATTGTCGGTTCGAAGAAAACAGCCGGGTTTCTTGCCAGCGCACCTTGAGAAGCGTCATGCCGCGTTTCAGGGATAACGCGCGGTTCTCCTCTCCGCGTGGAATTACTATCGAGACACCGCTAGCCAGCCCGAAGAACGAATGTCGACGGAGCTCTGATGAAAAGCAACAAGACCGGCCCCGGCTGTTTGCTATTTTCGCACTCGGGCTTTCCAGAACCTGACCCGACGACTACATTCCTTTCAACGAGCGGTACGCACGCTTCCCCCGAAAATCGCGAGCCGTGCCGCTCCTTGCCGCCGCGACGACTTCGTGACAGGATCATCGCGCCGAGAAGAAGATCCCAAACTGTTGCCATTTCTTCACTCTCCGAACGAAATTAAATGCCACAGAAGAGAAGTTCGTATACGATCTCGACAATCTTACTCAAATACGTCAATCTTGTTCAAATATTAAAATCAAATTAGTCGATATTCTTGGTCGTTAATCATTTTCTAAATTTACTAGATCTTCCTCCTCTCTCTCCATTTCTCTTCCTTCAATCCGAATTTTATGAAATTGTCATTATAAATATATCTAAGGACATTTGAAAAGCATCAGAAAAATGATCATTTTCTAAATTTACTGAATATTCCTTCTCTTCCTTCCATTTAATCTGAACTTTATGGAATTCTCGTTATGAATGTATTTGAGAACGTAAGAAAAGCATCAGAAAAATTAACATTTTCTAAATTTACTGAATCTTCCTTCTTTTACTTCCATTCAATCTGAATTTGATGGATTTCTCGTTATGAATGTATTTGAGGACGTTTGAAAAGCATCAGAAAAATGATCATTTTCTAAATTTACTGAATCTTCCTTCTTTTACTTCCATTCAATCTGAATTTGATGGATTTCTCATTATGAATGTATTTGAGGACGTTTGAAAAGCATCAGGAAAATGATAATTTTCTAAATTTACTGAATATTCCTTCTCTTCCTTCCATTTAATCTGAATTTTATGGAATTCTCATTATGAATGTATTTGAGGACGTTTGAAAAGCATCAGGAAACTGATAATTTTCTAAATTTACTGAATATTCCTTCTCTTCCTTCCATTTAATCCGAATTTTATGGAATTCTCATTATAAACACATTTGAGGACGTTTGAAAATCGTCAGAAAAATAAAATAAAACACATAATCCCATATACAATCGTACTATACACTATACAGTGGTCTAAACAAGTATAGATCTAAACAAGCGAACATGTTTCTTAAACGACAGGCAGTGTTGATCGACAAACGGTAAAATAAAATGTTCCATTTCGGTGCTATAAATGCATAAAACCCGGTTCTATTCTGAGAAATCTCCGAGGTCCATTAAAAGGTTTTATCCGCAGAGGCGTCGGGCCGCAAAAATATCCCGGGCTCGTCAGTAAAAGGAAGGAACAAATCTAATTCCATTAAACTAGGTTCCACCGATGGGCCTACGGTGTGGTCAATAAAACACGGTGCTCTATTTCAAACCGCTCTCGCAACAATGAAAGAGAGGAAGCTAAACGCTCGGGGAAGCTGGCGGCGAGCGATACAGCAGGAAGAAGCACTCGATTTCGCTCGAATTCTTTCAACTGCCCTGGCGAATGCGTGTTCTCCCGGGGACGTGTTACGGGAACCGGAGGCTTCAAGGTTCTATGGTAAGAAGGGCAAGTTCAAGGCGAGCTACCAAAACGGAAATGCGAAGTGTCCAGCGGCGGTGGAAGGGAGGAGAAATTCCTCCGCGGCTGGTCAGTCTCCTCGAACGAAACCGCAGGGCACGATAGCCGTATTATTTAAGAATAATCGCGGGTTATGTAACGCTCGATAAGTCCGCATAATTTCGCTGAACCTAACGAGCACAACGGTGGTATTCTCCGGAGTACCGAGAAAGATGATTCTCAGGCGAATCGTCCACGATCGTAAACGTTTCGATTCATGGAATCCCGCTCGTCCGAGCATGATTCCGACCGTCCCCCGGCACCGATCAATCAAGTATCGTCCCTCGAACCGTCTATTATGAAACCAGAGCTATATTTAATCGTTACGGATACGCGCGCCGTAATTGCCAACCGACCGATGTATTTGTAAAGTCATTAATCGATCTCCTTCATTAGACGAATCACTTTGCGCCCTGTCTACGGACGCTAACGGAAAGCGCCGATTCCCGTATCAGGGGATCGTACAAATTACAGCCATGAGATTTTCATCGAGTCTTTTTCCAAGCAAATACCTCTTTTCCTCGTTTCTAACAAATAAATTGAATGGGTGTCTGGATCCAACTGAATGGGTTCCAACGTAAAAAAGGTTATGTAATTTTCAGCTTTTTTGCAATTCACGTTTCAGTTCAAAATTGCATTCCTATAAAATTTTAAAAACCTGACATAGGCCCTTCTTACAGACACCCATTCAATTGTCGAAGCTTTGAACAGTTCCATTGTAGGTTCTCGCGCGAGTATGGATTCGTACAAATTACAATTGACCCTAACCGATCAAGTAAAAATGAACAGATATTTTTGAGTTCTTAAAAATTCCAAATCTAAATGTCATTTCAGATGTCCTCCACCGCGGTTGCAACACGTTTCAATATCCGAAGATCGTGTGCTTTATGTCGCGTGCTTCTATTGATTTTCTGCGGTACCCGTAACAGTTAGGTGAAAGTATAAGGACGGACAATGGCGTATAAATCCTTTTGTAATCTTGAAAATAACTTTAACGCCTAACAGTAATCTAATGGATCGCGTGCGCAACCGGTTTGGATGCGAAGACATTGTTTCGCTGGACGAACGAACATTGGAGATTGTACATTCTATGAATGGCTGCGCTGCGTTCACGCAATCGTAACGTCATAGATTTGAAAGGTTGAAATGGTTCATTGTGTGGCTGGCGCCTGTCGATGCTTACAACTTTCATAGCAGGTTCAAACGTTACCAGAAACATCGATGTAAAATTGAATACAATTTCGGGAGGAAAATATTCTACAAATAGCTTCTGGTTACGAACATTTCAATTCGAAACGAATGCGTTAATTACGAATGTTACGTTTACTTTGATCGTTCTCCAATCAAATGACAGAACATTCACACGCAAAAACTATCGCTATTGCCAGACGCGATCAATTGTTCGACCGAAATGTTCCATTGTGTGGCTGTCGCCTGTCGACGATCGCAAACATCGATGTAAAATTGAATATAATTTCGAGAGGCAAATATTCCACGAATAGCTTCTGGTTATAAACATTTTCGACCAAAACGAATGCGTTAATTACGAATGCTCTTGATACTTTTATCGTGGACACTTTCCATTTAAATGACAGAACGTGCACACGAAAAAACTATCGCTATTACCAGACGCGATCAAATGTTCGAGTCATTACAATTACATTTCGCAACCGGACAGCTGTGCCGGAAATAATCAGCGAAATTGTGGTGCTTAAACTTGCGTCTGTTCCAGAGCAATCTGACACGGAGCTGTACGAGTTGGACAGCGAGAACCTGAGTTATACGATCTAGTATGATGTTTTACGACATAGTGGTGAACGATCGCGTAAATCTCACCTGCGACAGAACGAAGAAATCGTTCGTCATTGAATTTCAGTGCGAATTAAGCTACGCGAGTAATGGTGGTACGCTTTCTCCACCTTCGTTATATCGACGTATGCGCTAGCTGTTTGGTATCACATTTCATGAATTTTCAACATTGCAACGTAGCCGTGCTACTCGACGAAAGGAAGAGACAGTACGCCGTGTTACAAGAATAGCGTATCTAAATTTATTCGATCGAAAAACAGATTACATAAATATCTGTAATAGCTGTAATACCATCGAAGAATTAATAGAGGCAGACATGTCTTTAAATTTCTTTGACAATCAACTATTTAACTTGGTACGTATATAATATGGTTCCTTTCTTAAGCAAAAACACGAGGTTGATTCGTCTAAAAATATAGAGTTTTATCATTGATTACATAATAAATAATTATTACATTAATCCCACGTGTCGTACTAACCTAAAAATATAGAGAATCAACAATTAAATGTTTGTGCTTCCCTATATTATCTCAGCACAAGGCCTTTGTAGAACTTGCGCTCGTAGATTTTTATAATTAAAGGTTTCCCTATTTGTTCGTTTACTCACGAATTATCAATTAATTGGGTGTTCAACTGTCACTCTGTGTTGTCTGTTTACTTTTCCAAAACTGTCTAGTCCCGCCCTCTCTCGAGCATATATGGTTCACCGACCTGTACACAAAGCTTACACGTATACAAACGTCTTATGATACGAGTTCGATTTGAACCAGTGATTTGTTGCATCGCGTCTCGAATTGTTCGGAAACGATCTGTAAAATAGATTGGCACACAAGTGTCTAATTTATCGACGAAGTCATCGAACAATGGTCGTGTCGTAGCTATCGAATTGCGAGTTGCAATGGGTTCGATTTCTCGATACTTCCAAATGTCGAACGTCCATGATTATTGGATTTCTTTTCCCCCGATAGACCTTCGATAGCATTTATTGCGAACCGGAGAAAATGTCTGACCATGAAACGACCGGAAGAGAAACGACAAGTTGCGAAGATCCTCGCCGAGACGAAACATCCACGGCTCAGAATGAGAAATCGAAAAGAAGCTACAACGAGGTGTCCGCGCGAGATAACAGTATTCCGATCACGCTGGGCTCATCCGCGAGAGCCAGCTTCGTCCAAGAGAGTTAGGTTTTCCCTTCACGAGCGCCATTATCTCGAGCTTCCAATCGGAAAAGAGTTCTTCGCGACTGAGACTGCTATTAAAATATTCTCGACATGAATTTTTCCCTTTACGACAGGCGATATAAAATAATTTGGTACTTATTCTCGAGCGTCTTCCATAACATCGTCGACTCGGCCATAAATTCTGTCAGGAATCATCGTCCGCCCAAGGGTTGTCGTAAAGGAAATGCCACGGAAAATAATATATCTTAAACGGTTGGCTTCTAAGCTGCTGGATAGAGCGATTGCGAAGGTTTGAAGTCGAGCAGAGTATTCTGTCGCTTCTTCAACCCTAGTTTAACTGGAAAATTAAACGTTTCTTTTGACCTAGAATAATTCCATTCTATATTAATTCTTTTCTTTGTACGAATATGAAATTGATATAACACCTCGCGCAATACTTAAATGTTTAGTAATTCGTTAGATACTGTTGGAACATCTGCAAAAGAAAGTCGAGTGTTGAAGGATACTAACAGTGTCTTTGGACGTTTTAACGGTTCTGAGGTCAGAAGTGGAAGGCCTGCAGTCTATCGGTGCGGGGGGGGGGGGGCTGAGCAATAAACTTAGGGTCCTCGTGTATCTGTATTTCCGAGTGGACCCAACAAGGTTTCCCTTTTTAGCTTCTTGACGTCTTCTGACGAGTTTCCCTCGTTGAAATAAAGAACAGTATTATTGATTCTTGTGCGTGATTTTTCTTTATTATCAATACCCATTTCCATTAGATACCAACATATTTAGTAACGTAAACAATATTTTGAATAACGGTACAGCAATTTTTAATATCTTCCAGTTAATATCTTCCAGTGATGTAAATTAGCGATATTGCTGAACGAACCACTTTTTGCGAGAGCACAACCGTCCACAATTTATTAATTTGAAATATAAACGTCCTGGAAAGAGTAGAAAGAAGAGAGCCGGACAACGTAGATGTAGGCGCAAACACGTCGGGGAACAATGTTGGAAGCTGACAAGCCGAACAGACAACGGCAGGAAATCAATGTCATTCAATTTCTGTGTAATGGGATCGGCAACGAGCAGCTTGCCCCTTAAGCCGAGCGAACGTTTAATACCGTAATTCCGCGACCATTAGAGAAAACAATTTGCGTCGAACGTGATTGTCTGGGTCGCGATCAGACTCAAACAGTTATTCAGTCTCGAGTCGGAGCCGTGTAACAGTGCTCAACGCGGAAATCACGGGGAAATCTAGTTTCTGTACGACTCGGTGGAACTTAGTTCGATTACTTGAACGTCACTCCCTTTTATCTCGCACCGGAGAATGCATTATCGATTACGGCCCGAGACTCGAGACCTTTGTCACGAGCACTCTCCTTCGAGCCTCGTAAGAAGGAACACGACAACCGTGACGGATACGTCAGATGGTACACGAGGCGCTCTCCGATCGAGTGGCACGGGGAATCGTAACAAAGAGCTTTATCGGTCGGTCGAGCCTGATGAATGTGGAACGAAAGATGCGAAATCAATTTGGCTCGCTCGGGAATTCGTAAAGCATTAAACACTTATCAGCGGAATGCGATTGTTTATGCAAATTCGCGTAACACGGAATTCAGTTTTCTATGCTGATAAATTGAATAATTTATAAACCAGAGTAGATGTCGGAGACTTGTAATCATTCGTTGTTACCACAATTTGCGTAGAGCGAATTGTACTTATCGTTGGTGTGCAACGATTGCCACTTCTTGAAACTGTAGGTTTAAGGGGCGGTTTACAGTCCTTAGGTATAAGCGACCCTTGTAGGTAAGAAAAAGCGAGGACCGAAGTCAGTTGCACGGAAACCATCGAGCCTAGCACGTCGCGTCGTCGCATCGTTGTAAAGAAACCATTCTTGCTGTTTCAGTCATAAAGTTATACGCATTGAACTATTCACATTTTAACATTGTACGCGCGGTATTGTTACAAGATACCACCACTTGTATTTTAATAAAGTCCATTACTTGTGTCAGGTGCAGCCGGGTAATGGAATTATTTGTCCAGATTTGAAAATTAATTTTCACGCGGATAGATCGAGTGTACTATGTTTGTTTACAATGAATGTTATCGAAACGGCCTACTGCGCGACGAGAGAATAAACCGAAGATCGTTTCGCGGATAGAGAATCAAAGACGAAGGCGAAAAGGCGGTTCTTCGTCCATCCGGTCCGACGACCTAGACCGAGTGGCGGGACGACGGGTTACGAGAGGCCTTCACCTTGACCTTGAAGAGCACCGACCGTCCTAGCAAAGGTGAACCGGACGGACAGACGCCGAGGCCTTTACCTGCTGCGAGTCCGTTCGGCTCGCCACGTAAGTATAATGCACGATTTCCGCGGTTACGTAAGCCGGCGGCGCATTTTATCGCGTTCGCGTCATCGTCGTGAACGGAGTCCCATCATTGTCTCCTTCGGCTTTTGTTCGGTCTCGTTCTACTCGGCGAACTGTCACGCTGTTTTCCTTTTGCGCAATAAATTATACGAATTTCATTTAGTCAAGGTTCGCGATACGGACTTGACTTGTTTGCTACTTCCGAAAGAAAGTTCAACAGAAACATCATATTTGCGTAGGATTTGTGAGGAACGGGTTGATCTTCTGTTAACGCTTTTTACTGGTTACGATAATACTATATTTCAACTAGTGGTTAAACGCTCGCTAAAGTCGGGTTTACTCTCCAACAGCCGTATTTTTGGTGGACAGTAATCCTGGTGTTGCGATCGTATTTTTGTTACTTCAAAGGAGAGTCCGAACATGGAGAAGGTCAGAATGAGATTTAAAGGAGAGTTCGAACATAGAGAAGGACAGAATGAAATTCAAAGGAGAAGCCGAACATAGAGAAGGACAGAATGAAACTTATCGCGTGGCTTTTATCTGAAGTGGGCAACGGACTTTTCCGAATTGCCTCTTTTGGTTTTCTCCTCGCTCCGAGTCTAGCCTTCGATGCGATACGACGTCCTTCCAGTCGTCAGTTTATTTAACCACCCATTTCTAATGAAAGTCGGGTTTACTGTCCAACAGCCGTATTTTTGGTGGACAGTAATCTTGGTGTTGCGATCGCATTTTTGTTACTTCAAAGAAGAGTCCGAACATGGAGAAGGACAGAATGAAATTCAAAGGAGAAGCCGAACATAGAGAAGGATAGAATGAGTATCTCTTTCTTCCCCGTACGCTGTTCTTCCTTGCGACCGAAACTCGAATCGTCGATTTAACCACTAAATACAATTGGAATTATATCGTGTTTGGTCTTATATTGATCAGAAAAATGCCAGAAATACTTTCAATACTAATTTCATAAAAAAATAATGAAAATTAAGAAAGTTGAACATTTCGATTAATTGGAGCTAATGTGTGGAATGAGTAGGCACTGGACTTAGAAC